>NW_017566832.1:3102190-3157139 GCF_001854935.1 Bemisia tabaci | reverse complement strand
GGGGGTGGGGGAGTGGTGAAAATTAGCGGCTCATTTCAATGGTCCATTCCTTGGGTTAGCGCATGATGGCGAGCTATGCGCCTTGCTCGTGATCGCCGGCTAACGGTGCTCGGATTGATTTGGAAGCGGCCGTGACCCACCCTCTGTTGCCGCTCCACCGGACGCCTTACACCAAAGTATCGTCAACATGACAGATTCTTCGTTTAAGGGAAAATTACAAGGGAAAAATCATCGATTTGAATTAGGCGAAAATACTCCTTGAAATCAGCTCGGCTCTTCCCCAGAAATCTGCCGTGGTAGCGAAAAGAACAGTATGTACGAGCTCAAATGCTTCTGACTGGAAAATTGTATTGAAAGAAGCCTCTGTTCTTCGTCAAATTGCCACTTATAATCTTCCGAAAGACTCCTAAAAAACGTTTGCATGATTAAAAATCGACTGATTTTATTTCAATTACAAAAAGAGGGTATTTTTCATTTTCATGCTGGGCTGTTGTTAGGCAAGACAGCCGTAAGTGCTATCCTCTGCATGCTTTCGCGGTTGCCTTTTGGACACACCACGAATACCTTTTCAGGTTGAAAATTGGCAGAAGAGGGCGGCACTTCTCTTGAAAGCACTGTTTTCATTGGCTCTCTGGAGGAATAATGTCACTTACTGCTGTCTTGACTGAAACTGCGTCATTCTTGAGCACATGTGGCTGTCTCAGTATGTCTTGTTTTTATGCAATTCAGATGAATTTTGCTGTTTTAGCTGTTTCGATGATTTCATCTAAAATAAATAGGACGAATTTAGAAGGAGATTCGATTTCGAAAATTTGACACTTACTGCTCCTTTCGCTGTCACGGCAAGGTTCATCACAATAGTTTTAGGTGGGTTCAAAGTCCCAACAGTCTGATGAAGCACGTTGCTTGACGCTGAGCGGACGCGAACCCGCAAGCTCGCTAAACCACGGTCGCAAGGCCGTCCAACCTTCGTTAACTGGCCGGCCATTAACTCTAATTATTGGCTGTAAGTAGCTTTTATTCGAGGAGCTGGCAAAATGAGCTAGAGAGGCGCAGACGTCAGACGTCAGGCCGCACGTAAACGACCACTTTGCTCGTGATATATGCGCACCACTTTCGGAACCATTCTCACCTCAGATGTTAAGACGGTTCCTGAATACCCCAAATTATTCGCGCCTTCAATTTCAACGGCTAGGCAATAAACTATCACCTACGTCGAGTAAGTTGCCTATCGCTTCTAGCTGAAGGCGTTAGTCGTATATGTTGTGGCGTTTGATTAATTCGTCACACTTGCTGTTCACGTTTCACCTTCAATTATGATGGATAGGCAAAAAGCCAATAGCTGTACAGCTGTTTGAGAGGAGCCACATTCATTTGCGTCTCCTGCTTGCTACTGGAGGAGCTAATTCCATTATATTTTTACGATTCCCCTTCAGTAAGAACAGATAGGCAACTTACTGTCGGCCGTGTCAAATTACTTATCTACCTGCAATTTTAAAAATCCATCTGACTGTTACTTCATCAATTGATTAAAGGTACGGACTTTTGAGAGAAAATAAACTCAACACATTTGAAAACAGAAGATAAAGAAGACAAACGAACGACAGTATGACATATTTTAAACTCAACTGGTTTGCTACTCCCGGGGGAAAAATCCCGAGTCCACGGATAATTCTCGACATCTCAGAACATGAGGATTAAGTTGCATAGAAGCATGCACTGAAAGTTCCAATCTTTCATTTCTTTCTTACGTTTCATGCCACCCTGGCAACCACCCACTTCCACCAATGATCTCTTTATTTCCCTGCTATCTTATTTGTCTATAACTTTGTCTATCAATTTCAATAATCAGCAATAATACCCCTTCTTAGGGAGAAAATAAGTCGGGAGAAACTCAAAACTCAGCAAGAAGAAAGCGAACGACAACGGTGAAAAAAGCGGAAAGATTGACGACGGATATGACGATCCGATAACGAGCATGCTAAAAAATAAATGTTAATGAAGCGAGCGCATCGCAAAAAAAAAAAAAAACCATCCGAGTGACTTATACATACCGGAAAGTTACGCAACTGCCTAACGTGTTACTTTTACGTGTTGTGACTGATCGTAACATTAAATCAATTTCGCTGTGCGGGATTGGAAAGCGAGGCTTGTTTTCTCCACACGGGCCACAGCCGTCTGGTTAAGGAAAATTGAAAGTAATGCGAAGAAATTAACGAGCACTTAAAACCTATAAAAACGACACCGATAAAAGATTATGCACTTCTTGTAATGCATCTTTGACAACAGGTGTGATTAAAGTAAACAAACTGAATGTTTGAATAGTGCGCAAAAATAGGAAAATTTATAAGATCCGATGCTTCTCAATGAGGAAGAGGAAGAAACGGGTACGCAAAAAAATAGTCGGTGCTGATGGCAGAACCTTCTGTTCCTGGACTAGGGCTCCTGGACATTCATTGTTATGCATACAGAACATTCCTGTTAAGAGAATAGGACTTTGGCCGCACTCAATTTTCACATCGGACACTTCTGTAGCCGTAACAAAGAAATTGCAGGAACCCTGGGAACAGAATTGGTTTTTTTTTCAGTGGATGCTCAGATTCATGATGAAATTGACTCAAACTGCACATTAGACATTAGATGCTTTAGATTTCAACTTTTTTCTAGGGGAAGCTCTCCGGACACACCCCCCTCCCCCTCGTTTGAAGTGTCTGGATCCGCCTATAAAAGGGGTGCGAGGGTTTCTTACGTGAGAAAAGGGAGGAGGGGGGTATAAAACAACGTCCAAAATGCCTCGCTTAGTATTAGAACGGGGCCATGAGGTTCTGTTCATACATCAAAACTTTTACTCTCGTTTTTCGGTGCAAAGAAGTTTTGAATCCTCGAGAGTAACTTTTGCTTCTAATCACTCGTTAGCGTGGCTTGGACAGCTCGCACGATGTCTCCGAAATTTCTTCAACCCTCCGACGAAGGAGCGTATCTCGACGTCCACGTGAGCCCTGTAATACATATAAATCCATGCTTTCTGGGGCTCATGCGGGAACGGAGATGCGCCCTTCCGATTGGTCCTCCGCGATAGTGCATCAAGAAAGCGGCGGGAAACGACGACGACGGGAGGCGCAAATGGCGTAAATACTGTTAAAAATAATTTCGGGGCGATGGGCAGCACGTACCCGGATGACTTTCACTCGGTGCGTGAGAATCGCACGACGCGACGATAACCGGGGACCCGGACACCGCTACGTGATTGTTTGCGTGGGCGGGTCCGAGGATGTGTGTGTGTGAGGGTGTGTTGGTGTCTGTTTAAGTGTGTGAAGTGCGTAATTTTTTGACAAGAAAGCGACCGGCGCACAGTGGATCGAGTCGATGGGGGAGGTCGGATGAAATTTGGAAACTTTGAAAGCTCATAACTCCGTTCATACAAAAGGATAACGAGGATAAAAAATGGTTCAATTGGTTTCCTCGTGGAATTTTCTTTCGCAGGTTGTCTAGTTTTTTTGTTTTTTTTTTCTTTCATTTTGAGAAATTCTGATGAAATCTTGATTTTTCCTGATTTTTAACAGCAAAATCCTGATTTCATTATTTTTCCACATCCTAATCAAATCCTGATTTTTTGCGGAGAAATATTCAAATTTCTGCATGAGCGTATGGGGAAGCATGAAAAAATCCGATCGGACAGCCGACTTTTTTCAAATCCTGATTTTACGACGGATTTTGCCTCAAATCCTGATGAAATCGCGATTAAATCCTGATAGAATCAGGAAATTAGGAGAATCCTAATGCTAGATACCCTGTTAGACCTCAAATCCTGATAGATTGGGGAAAATTGGGAAAAACCTAATGCTGGATACGCTGTTAAAAGCCCATAACTACGTTCATACAAAACTTTGAGGTTTTTTTAAAGTGGTTCCAATGATTTCCTCGTGAAATTTTCTTCCAGTATAGAACCCCCAAAAATTTGAACTTGGACGAATAAAACATCAAAATTTGCAATTTCTGTTAAAAATGTCATGATCGACCTCTCTGATCGACTCGATCCACTGTGCGACACGACGCGAAACCGGACGGTTTCAGCTCCCACCCGCTCCCGATCCCCGGCCACCGAGGGGAGTGCAACCGTTTCTTTTCAAAAAGGAACAAGTTCGTTTTCGTTCGAGACCTGGAGTGTGTGAAAATAATACAAACTAGGGCTCATCTAAAAATGGACTTACGCTCTTTTGGAAATGACCGAATCGTGTGTTTTGTCGAGCTTCCATCGCTGTCACGAAACGTGTCGCCGAGAAAAAGCTAAGTTTGATCGCGGGCTGAAATCCATCCTGTTTTGGTGGCCCATTGTTAGCACGATTTGGTGGCCTTACGCAGTGACATAGGAGGGACATGATTTCATTTCAGGGTTTTCACTTTCCCCTTGCGACCGAAATTAATTGAGCAGGATTACGCGAACAATCTCTCGGAAATGTTCGTCGGTTGTGTTGGTCCGTGCTCGCAAGGTTTTCGACAAACATCTTCATCTAAATTACGGAGAATTGTGTTGCGACGAAAATCAGAACACAGCAACTTATGGCGCTACATAGCACTACGAGCAACGATACAGTCATTTTCCGACACGTTATGTCTACGTAGGCTATTTTATTACTGCCACTTGCTCAGCTCTATGATCATCAGTCACATCATTAGACGAATCTGCGGGCTGATCTTTGAAATTGGTAGACAAGGCGATAGTCAAAGAAGACGAAAAGGATACAGAGGGATCCTATTGGTAGAGGCAGGTGGTTGCAATGGACAAAAGAGGTAAGTAATAGACTAACTAACGGCAGCCCATGAGAGACCCTATTTTCTCCCTTGGTTTATGAGAACCACCCATTTCAATCAATAGGATCGCTCCATACTCCTCATTTCTTTTTTGTCGATTGCTTTGTCATCTATTTTAGTAATCAGCCCGCAGATCATTGACTTCAGGAAATAAAGGGGAAGATAGCAGCGCAATTTTTCCAAAATAGATTGTCTTGGTATGAAGCATCGGTAATTTGGGGTTCTCCATCGTAGTTTCTCCTCTGAGAGAAGGGAAAAAGGTCATTTTTGGGAGGCTCTTTAGGAGTCGCCATTCCGTATGGGTTTTCGTCGAGATTTCCCGGGATTCGAGTAGCGATTGCGAGAAAGCGAGGTGGCTGGATCTCTGGGAGGAAACAAGGTTAATAAGCCGGGAAGAGGCGGGAGAGAAAGGCGAGTGAAAAAATTCGACGATCGACACGGCCGAGGTCTGGAATGGTGGAATAGTTACCGAGTTTTATTAATTTTTTATCGAGGACGCTTGAGGCACCATCACCGATCGATGCTCATCTCCGCGAGCAGTCAGGCATCGCCATTCGTCGTTGCCGTCTGCAACAAGCTGGAGCTCTCGACATCGGCCATGGGGAAAATCACCCTCATCTGGTACCTCGGGTCCCTAGGTTCAATGGAGAATTTGCACACAAAAATTGTATTGCTTCACCAGATAGTGCTTGATGAGCTAAGTTGGCAGTATTTTTCATAATTTTTTTCTGACATGCACTGGAAAAAAAAGTAGCTTGGATCTAGAGTCCAGACTCTTAAAAACATTGACAAGTAAAAGTACTCTTGATTCAATCGGATTTTTGCTTGAATCCAGAACGAGGCCTCTTAATTTAAGCGGATTTCCTTTTGATTCAGGAAAAAAATCCGATTAATGCAAAAGTATATATATATATAACCAGTGTGGGAAATTGAAGAATAATAGATTTAAAAGTGAGAAAATATGCCGCCTCATGACGTCATCTGACGGCATTTTCCGAGCTTTGTGCGCAATGCTCTTTTGACATGTGCGGCTCATGAGTGCCGTGGATAGTTGGCACTTCGTTCCGTTTGGTATATGTAGAATGTAAAATCCCACTTTTCCATTACCCCAGCGGGAATCAAGTCCACTTTTACATTGTTTTTTATGCAGCTTTCAAGAGCACATCTTATCCTTCCAACTTGTCCATAATGTTGAGTCTCCGTTCCTTACAATTATTGTGAAAAATTGAAAAATAATTCCATACAGAGCACGAAACTCTCGATGAAACCAATGGAAATACGAGTGAGTTTACTTTCATCTGGAAAGTGGCAGACACTCAGCAGAATCAATCGCGGAGGGCAGCGAGGTCTCGGCCGGATTGGCACATTTCACCGCGCGCTTCAATTGGTGCAAATGAGGAGCGAGGAAAAATGAAATAAAAAATGAGACGAGACGAAACGGGGTCAGGCCCGGCTCCAGTTGGAAAGGTCGGGAGGATGAGACGTCGACGTCGATGTCAACGTCGAGATCGCGATTCCGATCGGGCTCCGAGGGGAAAAAATTATGTTAAACGAGAGTAATGTTCGGGTAAAAGTGAAAAAGGAGGACAAGATCGACCCGAGAGTCCACGCTTTTTTGTAATTGTCGACTCGTCGGGTCACGCTCCTTCGGCGCTCTTCCATCTCTTATTTTTATTTTATTTCATTTCATTCAGTGTCATCCAAACACTCCACAAACTATATCCTGATGGGGATCCTGATAGATAGCTTTGCGCAATGCGTGAAGTATCCCTGTTAGGTTTGTAGGCGCCAGTGCGTCGCCGAGCAATGCGTGAAGTATCCCTGTTAGGTTTGTAGGCGCCAGTGCGTCGCCGCGCAATGCGTGAAGTATCCCTGTTACGTTTGTAGGCACCAATGCGTCGCCGCTCCGCTTTGTGTTAGGCTCTAATATTTAATCTCGCGGAGTCAGCGTTTTTCAACTCATGATTTTGAAATGTTTGCTCACTCTGTATGGACTATTCTCATTTTAATTGATGGAAAAAAAAATGTTTTAAAGGAAAATATAATGTGTGTTTTGTAAATATTAAGGTAGTTCAGTATCATACTTAATGATTTCCAAAGAATACGAATTTCTACACAATTTCTTAGAGCCTCTTATAGCCAATGGCGATAAAGTGTAAAGCCCGGCGATAGGAACTATAGCCCGACTGTACACTTTTATATAGCTTCGTATAGCCCGGCTATATGATTTGCTCCGCTTTCTACAGTCAGCTATATGATTTTCAATAGCCATCTTTAGTCGGCTATAAGAACTTCTATGGTATTTTGAAACGCAGCTCCTATCGCCAATTTTTACCAGGGTTGACATGGACCTTTTTTCCGGAAGGCATATCTAGATGAAAATTTCACGTATTTTTCTTACGATATTCTACGAGAAAAAAGTTTTAGGGGTCACCCCCTAAAATTTCGGTTTTTATTTGTCGGATAATAAAGAAATTTCCAATTAATTTCGGTAGTATCACAACTCAAGTTGCGGTAGTAACGTAACATTTCGGGTGGTAACCTAATTTATTGGAGTACAACCAAAATTTATTGGAAATGTCCNGGACTCCGACCCTCAACGTGATAAATTTATAACTGACAAACAGACAAACGAAAAATGGCGGACCACAGACCGCAGCGCAGTCAAGCGGGAGCTCTCACCACGCTGACTATACCAGTATGGTAAATTTAACCTACCAACACCATGACCAGTCGCATACAGATGCCTACAGATATCAAACGCAAGTGTTACCATGTTATTCCATACTTTTAACTCATCGCATGGTAAAAAATACCCAGCTGATGGTGAGAAATACCTAAACGATGGACAGACACACCTAACTGATATTTACAATCCGGGTATGGTAATTTTTATATCGAGTATGATTCTCACTTTCATGTAGATGCTTAAATCGACCATTATTTGGCTTTTTATCACCATATTTTTTTTTACTATGCCATTATGGTCAATCCCACTTCCACTTTTTTTTCAGTGTACCAGGGTTGACATGGACCTTTTTTCCGGAAGACATTTCTAGATGAAAATTTCACGTATTTTTCTTACGATATTCTACGGGAAAAAAGTTTTAGGAGTCATCCCCTAAAATTTTGGTTTGAATTTGTCGGATTCTAAAGAAATTTCCAATTAATTGCGGTAGTGTCACAACTCACTATGGGATAGTACCGCAACATTTCGGGTGGTAACCTAATTTGTTGGAGTACTACCAAAATTTATTGGAAATGTCCATATTATCCAACAACCCCGTGCTCTTATTTTCCACCTACCTACACTGGAAAAAAAACACATTGTCTCTAGAATCCAGACTCTTGAAAACATTGACAAGAAAAAGGACTCTTGATTCAATCAGATTTAAGCTTAAATCAAAAGGAAATCCGCTCAAATTAAGAGGCTTGCTTCTGTATTTAAGCTTAAATCTGATTGAGTCAAGAGTCCTTTTTCTTGTCAATGTTTTTTAGAGTCTGGACTCTAGATCCAATGTGTTTTTTCTCCAGTGTACTCAAAACCCTGCAAAATTTTGGGCAGGAATAACCCAGTCATCTTCCAATAAAAAAATCGATTATTCAAGTCAATTTTGCAACTTTGGAATGTAGTAAAGTTCCTTAGTCGGAAAAACTACGGGTAAGCTTAAGTTCAGCCCGTCAAGAAATCGACAGCTTTTACGGTTCAGTTTCCTTGAAGTCTTTCTATTCATCGTTTGGCGAGGTATGCAAACAAGAGCTATCCGCGGGTCGTGCAATCGCGAAAATTCCCTAGTATGGCTACGATCGCAGACACCACGTCAAAACCGCAACAATTGTGTTGGCACCCGTATGCGCGGACTTTCAAGGTCCGCCTGGCGACACTGACCATTATCCTCACGACCAGACTGGCGCGGTGCGTTAAGCAGGGTCGATATCCATACCCAAGGGTTTCGTATTTACCTCGGGTAAAGTATCGAAAGATCGAGAATCGAAAGCTCGAACATGGGATAGCGCAATCACTGCAGTACCGCGGTCTGGGGGCAATACGCGCGGAATAACTTTTTTCAACGGTTACGCGTATCTCGGTTCGCCTTTGTTCCATCGGTGCGAGTCGGGTCAATTTACTCTGCTGTATTTCGAATTACGATGGGTCAATTTTGATTATTAAAGGATAGTAGATTGATGATTGAGACTCATGGTTTGGAAAAAAATATATGATCCGTCCAGACGTCAAATAATTTCTACAAAAATTAACCGATTGCGTTGTAAAGAACATATATTGGATGACGTTACTCCTATTCAATTCTCGTGCTGCGGATGAGATCAAGTCAATTTTGATTCCATTTTCGCAATTTACGAGGGGAAATTTGGCAACATTGCAATGTAGTTACGTTCTTTCGCGAAAGAGACGACGAATAGATCGTTTTCGTTACATCAAATAGGTGAGATTGTATCGATATCGATTGGTTCAACATGTAAACATAGCCTCAAAAGTCAATCGAGTAATCTGAGGAAACGGGGTTTTTCTGATGGTTTTTTGATTCTTGTGAGTACTAAATGGCATCGCAAGGTGAAATAGTTAGGAATTTTCTCATTTTCAGCTTTTCCGACTGAAATCCTGAAAGATTTGTTTGAGGTTATGTTCTATTGTTTTGAACCAAACGATACACCGAATCTGTATCGAAAACGATCTGATTTCCACGTGAGACCCGTTCCCTGTTTAAATGCATGCTTCCCGGGGTTCATGTAGAAATAGAGATACGCGCTTACGTCAGAGGAGCGACAAATTATGAACCCAGGAGCCCAGGACAGAAATTACTCCGCCCTTTTTCAACATTTTACGGTCGAGGTATCGGCAGAGTGAGACTAAATCTCCATAAACGACAGCGTATTTGATATATCGACCGATTCGAGGCGGAGAGAGAACCACGAAAAGACCTCGGAACTTTCGGGCAACAGAAGCTCATTTATTTAATCTACTTCTTGGGGCCGCAGACACTCGGTACATAAACGTCTAAATTATACTTCGCTCCTGAGCGGCGCGGCGCACACGTGGCCGGGAAAGGCAAGCAGCGAGTTCGACGATTGCCGCCCATAAACAATGAATGAGTTATGGCCGGCCATTACCATAAATTATTTGCGAACGCATCAAAATGGAGAGCACCCATTCAGGAAACACTTGAGATTTTTTCTACGGCCTGGCGAAAATTCAGCCGCGCACTTTCTGAGCCTCCGCCCCGGTTGCGATATGATGCTGAAAAATCTACTTTTCTGCCGTGCTAAGAAGAAACGCCGGAAGAACATTCGAGAGTTGCCAAATTTTCACTCTTAAAACATTAATTTTTGAGACAAATAATTCATATTTCTACTTGAAAATCTCTATAATACTTTAGATCACATTGCGAAGAAAATTCTCTAGATGATTGGAAGGAAAATGGAGATGTTGCATGTGTGAGGAATTTGCGATTTGACTGTTGATTCAGATGTAAAAGTTCGCGAGAAACACGATGATGCCACTGGTTTTCTCTGAAATTAACTCCCAAGCTCCAAAAAAGCTCTCAAGTTGAGGCCAAAATGGAGGGGATATCCCACGCTATTCTGAGAGTCCACCTCTGCATCAAAACAAACTCTCCATGCAAAGATAAGGAGCAAATACATTAGCAGGGTTGCCGTATTTTCAGTTTTGGAGTCCCCAAATAAAGTGGCAACCCTGCTAATGTATTTGCTCCCTATCTTTGCATGGAGAGTTTGTTTTGATGTAAAGGTGGACTCTCAAGGTAGGGTGGGATATCCCCTCCATTTTGGCCTCACTTTGAGAGCTTTTTTTGAGCTTGGGAGTTGATTTCAGAGAAAACCAGGGGCACCGTCGTGTTTCTCGCAAACTTTTACATAAGAATCAACATTCAAATCGCAAATTCCTCACACATACAACATCTCCATTCTCTAATTCCAAGATCACATTGCGAAGAAAATTCTCTAGAATATTGGAGGGAAAATTTTCACAAGTTTTCCTGAAAATTCGTATTTTACAAAAGGAAATTTGGCAATGCACGAAGGCTCATACGGCGTTCTTCCTTAGTACGGTAGTATTCGCACTGTGTAAAAAACTGTTTATATCAGGCTGATTCTGTCACGATCCGACAGTGATGAGAAGCGAGGTTGCCTTTTCGCTACGAAACCTACGCATTTCACTATCGGAAGGAGGAGAAATTAACGCGGGAATAGACACGCATGCCTTCCGCTTTCTACCGGCTAGTGCTTGCGATTTACGAGCGATTAAATCGCGGATATTAAATCATACTTTTTGAGAGACCGTTGACGGTTATGACTGCAGCTTGACCGAGTCGACCGGATCTCTTCGAGGGGATGGACAGTCCTTTTCTCCTCTGTTTAAAGACACAGACTCGTTTTGGAAAATGGCTGGTAATTCAGTTAATACATTTATTTACAGGTGCTGTAACGATACATAGGTCATTAACACTTTAGAAAATAGGGACCAATAGAAATGTACAAACAATAAAAAAAAAGGAAAGAATAAATTAAATTTTGAATGCAGTTAACACTAGCTCGTTGTACAAAATTATGGTAGGGCGTATTTTAGTATTTGATGACATTTTTGAAAAATACAGAAGAGTACCAACAATTCGGTCCGATTTCCTTTTTGTGTTTTTCTGATTTTCCTCTGATGGATCAAAACTCCATTAACGAGCGTTGCAGAATTTTGTTATTTTGCCTGACAAGTGAGAAGTGCCACTATATTTTGGATCGTATTCAACTGGACACTGGAAAAAACCCATTATGGATCTAGAGTCCAGACTCTTAAAAACATCGACAAGAAAAAGTACTCTTGATTCGATCAGAATCTAGCTTAAATGAAGAACCAAGCATCATTCACGTAAGCGGATTTCGTTTTGATTCGAGCAAAAATCCGATTGAATCAAGAGTATTTTTTCTTGTCAACGTTTTCAAGAGTCTGGACTCTAGATCCAATGTGTTTTTTTTTCCAGTGAAATTGGACAAGACGCGGATTGGAGGAATCGGATGGGTTGGCAGGCCAAAAAAAAAAAGGCGAGAGAGAGATAAATGCAAATAAAAAGGACAGAAAAAGCAAAGCGAGTTAAGAATCCAAAGGTAGAAAGGCGAAACCTGAGTATTTCATGATTATCATAAGGTTTTTATTTTTCCAGACAAAGAGGAAAATTTCATAGATTTGCGCTATAGGATTGACCTGAGCATAATCGAGAAAGTGAGCAAGGAACCAGCCTATAAGTTAATAAGACAACTCGCCTCCGCACGACCTTTGAGGTGCCCTTTCGCCCATGCAGTGCAGCATTCTTAGCTCGGTCCCTTATCTCGACACCCCAAGGTCACCGACGCACTCGGAACTTTCTACGCGGTGGAAACGTCGGATTATCGACACACTCCATCGATATCGTCTAGAAGACGCAACGAACGCGGAAGACGAGGATGGTCCTAGTCGAAAAATGCCAAATAAGACCCGGGGGGGGGGGGGGCCTCCGGTGGCGGGCTACGTGTGATCGTCGGATGGATGATGGATTAGTTTGATCCCCGATGTTACGTCACCGTGGCTTATGGACGGTAGCTCCACGCATTCTGCCGTGTTAAGGAAGAACGCCGTATGAACATTCGAGAGTTGCCAAATTTCCTTCGATAAAACATGTATTTTTGACGAAATTTATGCACATTGCTCTTTGAAATTTTCAGATATTTTAGAGTAAATTGCGTACAAAATTGTCTGAGAACGTTGGAAAAAAATATTCAAAATTTTCCCAGTAATTTCGGTTTATATCGAGTGAAACTTGGCAACGCCTGAAAGTTCATACGGCGTTCTTCCTTAGCACGGCAGCATTCCTGCCCGTCTTTCGTCCGCGGCGACGCCGGATATTCGTTCGGAAGGTTAACTCACGCGGGCCCGCGAAGCGGACCTTATAAAGCGCGGAGCGCCCTCTGGGGGTTGGACCGTAATGAACCTCCTAATTTTTACCAGGGGGCCGATTGTTGAAATTGGTAGACAATGCTATAGATAAAGAAGACAAAAGAGATACGGAGGAATCCTATTGGTGGCAGCAGGTGGTTGCAATGGACAAGGAAAGTAGGTAATAGACTAAGTAACGGCAACCCACGAGGACCGGATAGTTAGTTCATCATTTTCTCCCCTAGTCTATGCGAACCACCCATTTCAACCAATAGGTTAGCTCCATACTCCCTCTGTATTCTTTGTCTATTGCTTGTCTACCAATTTCAATAATCAGCCCGCAGGGAGGAAATCTTGGGGATGAAATGACGGGATGGCTGATTCTTGTTCCCTAATGGGTTAGTTGCCCTGATCACAGAATCGTGTTTTGATAGCTGATTCTTGTAGATTAGCTAAAAAAGATAAGACCCGTCTAAACAGCAACTTTCTGCGTTCAATATACTGCGTTCAATATCGCGCTTAAACGTCAGGTTTTCGACGTCATCCACCGCGGTTATGACACCCTTGGTTTCTTCTATCTTGCTTCCATCAGTTAGGGGTGCGTTGGTGGCTCAGCAGGAAACTTGGATGAAAGCAAGGTGGAGGAAAGAAACCAAGGGTATCACTACCGCGGTGGATGACGTCGAAAACCCGATTTTTGAAAGGCGATATTTCGGCTATTATTGAACGTAGAGAGTTACTGTTTGGACAGATAATATCAATTTTAGCTGATCCACAAGAAACAAGCATCAAAGCAGAATTCTGTGATCAGCGCAACTGACCCATTTTCTGCGCTCCTGAACATCATTTTTATAACAAGCCTCTACGCGGTCAAGTGTCCGCACAATCTCAACAAACATACTCTAATTAGGAGGAAGTTGAGAAATGACAACGGCTTGACGCGAGTGAATAGTTTCGGCGATTATCGCGACGGCAAGGTATAGTTGAGTTGGGCATGTTTGGACGAGGCATTTGTTCCTGCACAGATAATACGGGATCATGACAATAAGCTTATTCACCCGGCTGAAAAAACCGGAAATTTCTTGATGAGCCAACCGACTCGTATGACTCGATCCGTCCGAGAACTTTCGGGGATCCCATCAATCAAAGTTCCGATTCTTCAACTTCGACGTAATCGAGCGCATCCAACATGCCGAACTCAAACTTTGGGATAAGCCTTGTATTCCATATGAAACCATGCTCTCCTGGGTTTACGTGGAAATGGAGATATGTTTTCACGTTCAAACGCAAAGAACTGACACGCGGGTTTAATACTCGTGATCTTGAGACAAAACGGTGGAAAAGAAAGTTTCCTGGATTCAGAGTCCGGACTCTTAAAAAATTCGACAAGGAGAAAATACTCTTGATTTACGCGGAATTTTTGCTTGAATCGAGAGCCCAGCCTCTTACTTTGAGCGGATTTCATTTTTATTCAAGCAAAAATCCGATTGAATCGTGAGTAATTTTCCTTGACAACATTTTTAAGAGTCAGGACTGTGGATCCCAGGAGACTGTTTTTCCAATGCATGATAAAAATGAAAATACTTGCGATTAGCAAAGAAATTTAAATTGGTCGGACATTGCGTCCCTACGAATATGACGTTGCAAAAATTCGCTCATGTTTTATTATGTTTAAAAAAGTGAACAACAATTTGACTTCAGATTTACTGCAAATATTCTTTACTTTTTGAGATATTCACCAAAAATACAAGGAGATTTTTTGGCTCTCTCTCTATCTCTACTAATTCATCATTGATATGGTCAACGGTAAATGACAAAATGAAAGGTATAAAATACATAACCCAAATAACTCATTTCAATTCTCTACCTCCTGTAATTTTCCCTTCATGCCCTTCGGGGGGTCGGGCTGCGTAGCTGCCAGGATGAGTGCCCCCCCCCCCCCCCCCTCAGTCCAATATTTCGAAAGAAAGAGAAATCGTTTACATTTCAACCAATGTTACATGCATACGGACAATATTTTCTTAATATCACGATAGCATACATCAGAAGCGCGTATACAACATTACTGGTACTCGCTGCATATCGAGAGACTTTAACGCAGAATAAGAAAAAACAACTAAAACCAAAATCACTCATCGGTTCGTTATGTCGTATCCAACCGAGAAGCAACAAGTTATTTCTATGGGTTTTTAAGGCTCCTAACGAATAATTTAAACATGTGACGTCACAGGTGTCAGCGCACGTCAAAATAAACAAATTATTAAGGTTAAGTTTGAGGTCGCTCCACGCGCGCCGGTTTTACGAGGAACGAGTTGCGTTGCATAAGACGCCGCCGCGCGGGTGCAACTGCGGCGCAACGGTCCAAGTTGTAAGATTTTTGGCTTCGTTTCAAATTTTTATGCCTCGTAGTAAACCTTTGTGAAAAACCTCCGGTTATGCGCGATTGCGTGCGGCTGCCGCATGACGACTGAGGAAGAAATTCAGCGGGCCGATTATTGAAATCGATCGACAAAGTAATAGACAAAGAAGACAAAATGGATAAGGTGGGATCCTATTCTGCCGTGCAACGCAAAAACGCCGTAAACGCCATTTTAAATTTTTTAGAAACAATGTATCATATCAGAAAAACTTGTGTGCTTTGGGACAGTGTTTTAAAGAATTCTTTTTCAATTACTATTAAGAATTCAACATGAAAATTTGAGGTGCATAGGTATAACAGTTTAGATTTTATAAAGTGTTGGGTTCCAAAAAACGCGGGAAAATCTTCTTAGCGTTCTTGCTTAGCACGGCAGTAATTGTGGAAGCGTGTGGTTGCAATGAAAAAAATAAGGTAGGTGATAGGACGTAATGCGTCTTGAATTATCTTAGGACATTTACACTTACACACATTTACACTTAGGACCTATTACAATTTATCATTGTTCTTTAGAACACTTGGGGTGATCGTTCACGGCTGTTGTACTTACGAGTGTTTAAAAAAAAAAAACCGTTCGGAGTCAATGGCGAGACGTGAATGATCGATTATTATCGATATTCCCATTTTAAGCTATGGTAAAGAATCGATTATTACGATAACATCCTGTTTCTCGATCCTTTTGCATAGGTTTAAACGGCAGATCGATCGATTAATCGCAAAGCACGCCACGCCACGAGTCTATCTTTGAAAATACAAAATCACATCGATGCCCTCTTTAGATCTCTCACACCGGATGATATGGTGGAAGGTGTAGAGAAGAGAGAGCACGCTTTACGCAGTTTTTTCACGACTCAAATCCAGTTTCGCAAGAAGCGTCGCGACGCTTTGCCGGGTCGCGATTGGGACAAAAGGTACAAGAACGAGGAACACTGCCCTACTATGAAAGAACCTCACAAAGCCCAATCCAAACCAGACCCAGATCCGCGGGTTCAACTTGACGGTTGAGAGAGGAGGGCGGATCAAAGACAATAAGAGCTATCCGTGATTCATCTCTCAGTGTTGTCAAATCACCCATAAAAATACACCACCGGCGGCATGAAAATGCTCATGCTTTAGTGGGTCAGCTATGTTTGTCAAAATTGTGTTTCTTGTCTTGAAATATTTTAGATAAGTCATAACGGATGCACCGAGAAAAAAAGGTTGGATGATCTCGACGCAACTAATCCAAATTGGTGTTGTGCACCAAGTTATTCGTCTTGAGCAACAAAGTTTTTGGAGTGGTACTCCAACTTATTGGTGCAGCACCAATTATTTGGGTCACGACTCCCAATAAGTTTGCTGTATAAGTTGGAGCACAACAACAGTTCGGGAATCTGCTTCGAAATAATCTAATTCTCTTTTAACCACAGCCGCGTTTTCTATGACCAAATGGCCTTGTCTCGCTCAGGTGGCATTAAACGTAAGAAAGAAATGAAAGATTTGAAATTTCAGTGAAATATTTCATGAAATTTCACAAGGCCGTGAAATATTTCGTGAAATTTCACAGGGCTGTAAAATATTTCAAGAAATTGCACGGGGCTGTGAAATAATTCAAGAAATTTCACAGGGCTGTGAAATATTTCAAGAAATTTCACAGGGCTGTGAAATATTTCATGAAATTTCACAGGGCGGTGAAGTATTTCATGAAATTTCACAGGGCTGTGAAATGTTTTATGAAATTTCACAGGGCGGTGAAGTATTTCATGAAATTTCACAGGGCTGTGAAACATTTCATATGTTTTAGGGGCTAGGATATGCAATTCGCATCAAACAGACAAAAATAGAAGAAAGGCACAATTTTTACATATTGCGAAACATGAAAAGGAACCGATATTTTTCCATATCTTTCATAACTTTCTGAAATGTCATGAAATATTTCACTGAAATTTCCAAGCTTTCGATACTTTCTTACGTTCCATGCCACCCTGATTATAGTGCCTGGCTGGTAACGGTCACCGATATTTAAGGTTTCGAAGTACCACAGGCAACGACGCAGGCCAAAGGCACGAGCTCATTACGGATTAAAACACGAGCGGTGGCGGCACGTGTGTCGACTACGGCCACGAATCGATACATTTATTGCCGATGATTCGATAATCAATCGATACTTTTGCCTACATCAGGCGGGATCAACAACAAAGGTATCGCGGCTCGATGACGGGAACCGCGCGCGATCGACGAGACAATGGAACTGCCCGACGTCAATACATCCATCATGATGCACTGGCGCCGCGGCGCCCGTCGCGTGACGTCATAGTTCGTCGCCATCTGCGCCTGCCGATCCGATGATGCAACCTGCGGGGCCTTCTGCTAGTGTCATGCTCTGACTGGGAGACGCGGCAAGATAATGACGAAGTTTAGACATGTGCACTGGCAAAAATAAGTTAGATCGCGTGGAACTGGCGTCCGGGATTCAAGTCGATGCGACTGTTTGATTGGTGAAACCTTTCAGTTTGTTAAAACGAACCTTCTGTCCTTGCAGCCGAAAATTCGGACTGCGCGACCAAATAATCATGGCTCAGCTCGTATCACTATAAAAATGTTGCGCTGGAAGGTATTTATCAGAACGTTCCTAACTACATGAACCATCGCCTAATTCACTCCCAAGTGTTTTTCTTCCTTTCCTTTTCTGTCTCCTTTTGCCTCCTTTCTCCGTTGTTTTTTTATATTATTTAATGTTATTTTAGTATATTTTTTACATTTTTCCGATGTTTCATTCATTTATTGATTTTTTACAAAAAAAACTCAGCAATATTCGGTATTTAAGTTTTCAAATAAATTGTACGTTACGTAAGTGGAAATATACGGACAGTTTGAAGCTATCGTGTTGCTTAGCATTTGTGTACAAAAATACTATTTAAAAGTTGGATTGATTTCGGTCAAATATGTCCGCGTTAGCCTCACTGTATCGTTAAAACTATCTTCAAACTCAAACTGAAGATTCCAACGGAGGCTTTTCTCGATGCATGTTTTCATTTCAGCTGGACGCCGATGAAATTTCCAGGCCAAAAAAAAAACGGCCAACGTTCAAAGAGGCATTTTGCCACTAGTAAAAACAGAGAGAAATTTTAAAAATTATGTAATAAGTCAAGGTTGTTGTTGGAACATTTGTTGGTATCCGAATCGAGCAAGGTTATGCACCGTGCACTTGTGCAGTGGCCTTGGTCGAACCCTTAATCCAACCCCACTTCCGGTGTCCATGCGCTCATTACCCATGTAAATTGCATTTCCACGGCGCACCGAGGGCAGGCGGAGGCCCTCTTGTGGCCGAAACTATCTCCTCGAAAAAATACCGGGTCTCGCGGTCAAACTGCTTTCTAGTATGAGAGGAAATCGGATGATTCACAAGATTTCGTGTGTCGATCTATGCGATGGACGCGACGAATTTTGACGGAATTTCGAGTGCTGATTAACGCACTTGATCATGTATCGCACAGTGGCGTGGCGTGGTTTGCGATATATCGATTGTTATGCCATTTAAACCTACGGAAAAGGATCGANTGGTTGAAGCGAACACCTTAATAATCGATTCTTTACCATAGGTTTAAATGGCAGAACAATCGATGCATCGCAATTCACGCCACGCCACTGGTATCGCATATGGTTTCTCCTCGTACTAACGAGTAGTTTGCTCGCGTGACCAGCGGGCTGATCATGGAAATTGATAGAGAAAGCAATAGACAGAGAAGACATGGGATCGCTCTATACTCCTTATGTCTTCTTTGTCTACAGCTTTGTCTATAAATTTCAGTAATCAGCCCGCTGGGCTTACAAATACCATCGAAAAAGAGGGGAGGGGGAAAATTCATATTAAGAGTGCTGGTAACGAACTATAAAATAGGATTTGAATCAAACTCGATTAAAAAAGATATGGAGGGGATCCTATTGGTGGAAGCGGGAGGTTGCAATGGACAAAGGACGTAGGTAATAGACTAGCAACCCACTATAGAGACCCGATTGTTCGTCCATCATTTACCCCCTCAGTCTATAAGAACCACCCATTTCAACCAATAGGATCGCTCTATACTCCCTATGTCTTCTTTGTCTATTTTGTCTGTCAATTGCAATAATCGGCCCGCAGGGCTTAAATACCATCGAAAAAGAGGGGAGGGGGAAAATTCATATTGAGAGCACTGGTACCGAATTACATAGTCGGATTTGAATAAAACTCGATTTTGAGAATTTATACAATTATTCCTGTTTAAAGAGTATCGCAGTATTGTGTCTATTGTGCGACGGCCAACCATTTTCCACGCTTTATGGGTGCAGCGCTGCTGAGACGTGAAACTCTCATCCTATGACTGCTGTGCTGAGGAAGAACGCCGTACGGCAGGTTCAACTCTCCGAATGAAAAAGACTAACGCACGTCCTATCAATAATGATACGCGTGTAGGGAAAACTTCCGAGAATTTCGCTATCATCCTGAAAGTTGAAAATACGAGGTCGGTGAAACAGAATGCTTTGTTATCAAGAACATGCTAACGTTAGCACATACATTTTGCTCGACAGTTGTGATTAAGAGCTTCACTGTCCTACTTAGCCCCTCGTCAGCTGATTATAAGTCGTGTCAACAAATACTTAATTGGACGTATTTCTATCAAACGAAACTATGTGCATTAAGACATGAGCCCTGATACCCATAAGAATACATGCATAACAGGGCTCATTCCAAAATGCTTATATAGTTCCGTTTGATAGAAATACGTCCAATGGGCCTGTTGCAAACTTTTGCTAGAGCAAAAATAAGAGTTGTTTCTTATAGATAATGCCTCAAAAATCACGATGAGCGCATTGGCAAAGTCTGAAATGCACTCATAACTTCACAATCTGCGTAGGAAATTTGCGGTTTTTTGAGCTTCCCGCTTCAAAAACGATACTACGGCACAGGTGAACATTTTGTTAGAGGAGTCGCTCCATCGTCGGCAATACTCATCATGGCCGACGACAATCCGCCAAAATACCTGTGATGGGACGAGATAACACCTGAACAGGATTAGACCAGATAACAATCGGCGTGTTTACGTTCATATTTTCCTCGCCCGCCTTGATTGACCTTGAACTCTCCTCGAATTACGCGAGGAACTGCGCAAGCGTCGGCCATGATGAATATCGCCGACGATGGAGCGACTCCTCTAACAAGATGTTCACCTGTGCCGTAGTATCGTTTTTGAAGCGGGAAGCTCAAAAAAACGCAAATTTCTTACGCAGATTGTGAAGTTATGAGTGCATTTCAGACTTTGCCGATGCGCTCATCGTGATTTTTGAGGCATTATCTATAGAAAACAACTCTTATTTTTGCTCTAGCAAAAGTTTGCAACAGGCCCATTGATAGTATGTGACCGAGAAGGTAGCATGGTATGCGCCTAACCAAGGAAAAAATAAGTAACTCGTTGATTTCTCGTAGTTTTGCATTCTTCGAAAGACTGAGTAAACGAAAATTTAAAATCACTTTAAATCGTTTTTATCGTACACAAATTTAAAAATTAACACGGAAAAAAAGAGGTATGGGTTTTTGGATGATATAGACAATCCCAATTAATTGTTGGTAGTGCCCCAATAAATCAGGTTACTAACCAAAATGTTGCGGTACTAGCCCAACCTGAGTTACGGCAATACCTACCACAATTAATTGAAAATGCCCAAGTAATTCAAAATTTCGGGGCATAGTACCACAATTTTAAGGGTCAACCCCTGACATTTTCCCCCGTGAAACTATAAAAAAAAACCATTAAAACATTGAATATATCGAACATGGGATTCGTCTGCAGAATTCTTGTTATTTTCATTGCATGCTCATTCTGTGAGAATAATAAAATTGTTTTTGAATACTTGCGGAATGCGAATACTCTCGCCTTGTGCATTTTTTCCAGAATATTATGGACTGCTGGGTCCCAAAATAATTGAGTACTCACCTGAAACAAATCAAACAAGAAACGTAAGTTACGGGCAAAAATCAATACACGAAAAGTACCATCACAATACCTTCAAGAGCCGAAAATCGAAAGAAGACAATGGCAAAATATGTGAGTTTGAAGTCAATTAAGAGTAAAAATAATTAGGTTACCTGTTTCAAAAAAGCAGGTGATAGAATATTACAGGGTAGCCACAGAATTTAGAAATTTAATTCCCTGACATTTCCCTGATTTCCCTGACACATCTTGGTGAAATTCCTTGACAATTGAAGATATGACAGGTGGTTAAAATTGAAAATAGTTTTCAGGCAAAATTAGTTGTTCGAAACCTCAAACTCATTCTAGAAAGCAAATAAAGATAACTTAACACATTTTCCCGGACGATTTCGTAATTTTGACTGACTTTTTAAAATTCCCTGACATTTCCCGGTATTTCTTGACTGTGGCAACCCTGAGTATACCAGTGGACTATACTGCCCTACTAAGGAAGAGAACCGTATGAACATTCGAGAGTTGCCAAATTTCCCTAGATAAAATATGAATGTTTGACAACATTCATGCACATTTTCCCTTGTCGTCTTCAGATATTTTAGATTAAATTGCGTGCAAAATCGTCCGAAAATTTAAGAAAAAAATATTCACGAATTTCCCAGTAATTTCCGTTTTTATGGAAAGAAACTTGGCAACGTCTAAAGGCTCATACGGCGTTTTTCCTTAGCACGGCAGTATACCTAAAAAAACCACGAACCCACACGGCCAGTTATTCCAGAAACAATATGGATCGCAGCGCAAAATAGAGGACAGCGTTGCCTCTCCCCCGAACATTCCGATGTTCATTACGTAAAATATCAGGATTTCCGGTTGAGATCTGGGGACGCAGTCAGGCTATCGGGCAATAAACATCCCGCATTGTGCGGCATTATGCAAGAAAAATACGCACGCTACACGATCTGAAAAAAACCCCTCCTTCCCACGGTGCCCATGTGAGGTGGGGATGAGGGTCAGCGACGGAGATAGTACTGGCTAATACTGCGGGACAGCAAGAGCGGAAAGGGGGGAGGGGAGGGGGCGTTAGCGCGTGGCGCTTGTACAGAGAAAGTTCCGTCCGTTTAAATATCAAAAGTTCCGGAGCGCGGTTGCCGGTGTCAAAAGGGAAGTTTCAGCTCGTTTCGGACAGACACAGTGGCGATAAAGTTGGCAACACTGTTTTTACTTCATTTAAATGTATGTAAAACAATCGATTCTCAGTGAGACAGCTTGCAACGCCTAATATCGATGCATTTAAAGGATTTAAATGGAGGGAAAACAGTGTTGCCAACTTACAAGAGAAACATGGGCTAAATTAAAGCAGCAAGATAACATTTGACTTTCTAGTATTTTTGGGAGACTTAAACGCAAGGTTAAGAAGATAGAGGTTCCAAATAATGAACTTTTTGTGGTTCAAGGGATACTGTTCGTCACTTAGTTAGAGGGATTTTCCGTGATAACCAATGTAAATCAATGTACAACTACACATAATAGTTTCATTTTTTTTAAAATACATATTGCGTTTTAAAAATATGAGAAAGGAAATTTTACGAGAAAACCAACGGAACCACTCTTAAACTTTTTTGTTCCATATTTTTGAAAATATAGGCTTACAAACCCAGATTTTGTCCGACATCTACTAATGACTCGGTCCAATGTGTGGCGGCCTTTCTTATTCAGCCCAGTGCTGCCACGCAAAGGAAAACCACCGTATGAACCTACAGGCGTTGCCAAAATTCCTCTTGTAAATCACGAATTTTCAGGAAAATTTGTAAGTGTAATTTTCTCCCAGTTTTTTTAGATAATTTTGTTCGCAACTTCACCTAAGGTTTCTGATAATGTCGAGGAATATGATTCCTAACTTTGCTCAAAATATTAACATTTTATCGGAGAAAATTTGGCACACTGGAAAAAAAAACACATTGGATCTAGAGTACACTCTTGATTCAATCGGTTTTTTGCTTCGATCAAAAGGAAATCCACTCGAATTAAGAGGCTTGGTTCTTGATTAACGCAAAAATCCGATTGAATCAAGAGTATTTTTTCTTGTCGATGTTTTTAAGAGTCCAAATCTAGATCCAATGTGTTTTTTTTTCCAGTGCACCTCTCGAGTGAGCATACGGCGTTTTTCCTTAGCACGGCAGAGTAGCATGCCACTGTGTCCCGGAGTGGCACGACCCCTCCCCTGGCTGGACCCACGTTGCCCATATAAGCTCAAGTTGAGTCCTTGGAACCGACTTTCTTATACTTGTGCGAGAGGTGAGCGGGGGAGTCGGCCGCGAAATTGCAGCGACGTGCGAATAAGCGTCGGAAGTATGTTCGGCGAGGAATGCCGTTAATTAGGCATTCGCAAATTAGAGGATCGTGGAAAAATATGCCCCCCCCCCTCCCGGTCGAAGATTCACCTTATTTTCGCTACTGCGTTCAATGATAAAACAGCCTATCTCGATTTCTACAAGAACCGTTCCGTGGGCGTAATTCCATTTTGCCCAGGGCCCATTTAAGAGTGTTCTGTTGGAGGTCCACGCTTTCCTCAGTTGGACGTATTTCTGCCAAACGGAACTATCTGCATGAAGACATGAGCCCTGAGACCCATAAGAATATGTGTGGAACGGGGCTCACGTCATAATGCACTTAGTTCCGTTGGGCAGAAATATGTCCGGTTTGTCCTTGCGCAGATTCTTTCGAAGGACGCCTCACCGTGAGAAGAGCCGTGCTTTGACCCGGGACGAATTTTTGTTTTTTATCCTGTGTTAATACGATTATGAATGCGGTTCCCCGGTTCGGCCTTCACCTCGTCTTGGGTTGCGCCTTCGAGGCTGCGAACATAACGGGCTCCTCTAAAAGTTTCAAAACGCGAACAATTTCCTCGGGTCCGATTCGGGATTATAGGATCTCATTTAGCGGAGGGTAACCAGCATACAGCACTGAAAAAAAATTCTCGGCGTTTTTACCAAGGTCCGTTGGTACCTTTACCATCTCACTTTTTTTTACCAATTATTGGTAATTTTACCAAGATAGACTGGTAAGTTTACCTAAAAACCGGTATTTTTACTGTTTCTTTTCAGGTAGGAATACCACTTTTATTGGTAATCAATTCCCGGTAACTTTGCCGTTTTATCTCGGTAATTATACCACAGTCGATAAAAAATATTGGCGTTTCTACCAAGTTCTAGTAAAATTACCGAGGAAGTTCAATAATTATACCAAGATTTCTCGGTAAAATTACCAATTCCATAAATGGTAATTTTACCAAGAAAAAATTGGGATCAAATAGAACCCTGAATTCTTGGTAATTTTACCCTTTTCTTAGTAAAAACACAGAGATTTTTTTTTCAGTGAGTTACCACCGAATACGGCTTTTTTTCACCATTGCGCGTCTTCGTATATGAAAATACTAGATATGAGTGTAATAATAAAATTACATGCTTTGTTACCATTAAAATTAAACATTTTTGCGTGGAAGAAACAAGAATTTGTTGAATTTCCGGGCATTTTTTTTATATAGATGCACATTCACGAATTGTACAACAATGTAAAAGCTTTGGTTCCCTTTTGTAAAATTGTTGGTCAAATCAGGTAAAAAATGCTACAAAAGATATTTTTGTTGATATTTGCTCGGCAGAAATGGGTTAGTTGCACTGATCACAGAATCGATGCATGATTTGTGTAGATTAGCTAAAAATAATAAGATCTGTCAAAACAGCAGCTTTCTATACGTTCAATATTAGCCGTAATCCTTTGAGAAGTTGGGTTTTTGAGGTCATCCACCGCGGTAATAACACCCTTGGTTTTTTCGACCTTGCTTCCGTCCGAGTTCCACGTTGAAAAACCAGTGCAAATGTGCTTCACACCGACTGATGAGCGCAAGGTGGAAGAAACCAAGGGTGTCACCACTGCGGAGGATGATGTCAAAAACACGACTTTCCAAAGGGCGATATCTCGGTTAATATTAAACGTTGAAAACTTGCTGTTTGCACGGATCTTATTATTTTTAGCTAATCTACGAGAATCAAGCATCGAAATACGATTTTGTGACCAGTGCAACTGACCCATTCCACAACGTCCGACAGCGCATACGCTGTTTTCCACTAGAGTCCCTTTATACTAAGAGTCAAGGCAATGTGAATCCATTTCTGATTGGTTCCCGTATTTTAGGCCTTCACAGTGTCACAAACGGGAATAAAGATTACATTTTCATCGATTGCGAAGATTATAATCTGGAATGGACCAGGGACTTACGGGTTCGGCAAGGAACAAACGGAATGAGAGAAGGAACAGAGAAAGGAATTTGAGAATGGGCCGATCAAAGATTACGAAAAAACGTTCAGTTGGTGTAATCTCTATTCCCATTTGTGACTCCATGAGGGGGTGTGGTCTTGACTCTCAGTATAAAGGGACTCTAGTCACCACTGCGGTGGATGATGTCAAAAACACGACTTTCCAAAGGGCGATTCTCGGTTAATATTGAACGTTAAAAGTTGGTGTTTGGGCGCATCTTATTACTTTTAGCTAATCTACGAGAATCAAACATCTAAACACGATTTTTTGACCAACCCAACTGACCCATTTCATAAAGTCCGACAGCGCATACGCTGTTTTCCACCCATTGGCGGATCTAGCAATTTGGCAACACCGGGTTTCCTCCCATTAAACCTATGTTAAACAATCGATTCATGCCGGCGCACCTGGCCCCTCCAAAAATCGATACATTTCCGTAGGTTTAAAAGGAGAAAAACAATGTTGCCAAGTTGCTGGATCCGCCTCTGTTTCCACCAGAATTTGAGAGTGCACTCGCATACGGAGGGTCGTGGACGTTGCGCGGCGTAGAGTAACGGCGATGACTTCACAGTCGGATGACCTAATCCGTTCCTTCCCCGGGTCCGTGGTAGTACGCAGCTCCTCTGGTTCGCTCCTTGGCACGCGAACCAGTCCCCGCTAAAAAGCGAGTTCCCGAGCACGCCCCCCCCCCCCCCCCCCNGCCCGCCGAGCGAAGGCGTCCTCGACCCGTAATAACCCGGGCTACGACGCGACGAGGCTCACCTCATATTATTTATGGGATTGGATTCAGCCGAGCGGGCGGCGGCCAGCGACACCACTTTCGCTTTCCAGACTCGTCGCCATCCTCCGCGGAGAAAAAAGTTCGGTTGCACCCGACCGGCCGGGTGGTATGAACATGGTCTTGTTCGCTACGAACGGAGGGTACACTGGACAAAAAACACATTGGATCTAGAGTCCAGACTCTTAAAAACATCGAAGAAAAAATACTCTTGATTCAATCAGATTTAAGCTTAAATCAAGAACCAAGCCTCTTCATTTGAGCGGATTTCCTTTTGATTTAAGCTTATATCTGATTGAATCAAGAGTCCATTTTCTTGTCGATGTTTTCAAGAGTCTGGACTCTAGATCCAATGTGTTTTTTTTTCCAGAGCATGGATTCGATCGACAAAACGTGAATCGCTCGACGTGAACCTGTCGATACCGATTAGATCGAAAAATAATTGGGAAAAAACAGTTTCGATTCGATCGGCATGAATCGATCGAAAAACATCGACATGGTTCGATCGACAACCGCGAGTTAATCGTCGAATCCGTGAGTCGATTGACAACTCCGTGATTTGATCGACAACCACGATTTTTCCTACCGGATTCACGAATCGGTCGAAAAACCGGTGAACTGATCGAGAAACCCGAGAATCAATCGACGAAGCCGCACGCAATAACTTTCAATTTTTCCAATTCCGAAAATTGCCAATCGCCAAAATTTGCCACTACGGGTATGGACCCCAGTGTCCTGAAGGTATATCCGCCCCTGCAACCGTGAATCGATCCCACGAATCGATCGGCAAACATGAATCGATCGTCAAACCCATGAATCGATCGTCAAACCCATGAATCGACCGACAGATCCATGAATCGATCGACAACTGGTTTCAGGTGCGACAAGGTTTCTGCTGAAACCGTTTACTCCCATCCACTCAGCGACCTACCTCCGGAGGTGGGTCGAGAATTTTAGGATTTGGTTCAGACACTGGTTACTGATGCGCTCACCAGACTAAAGGATTAGGTTGAAAAAAAAAATTCTCGAATAGGATTTGGTCGAAAAAGTTAACCAAATCCGCTCACTAAAATTCGCCTCACGGTGTCCGAATCAAACTTTTGGCTCACCCAATCATACTGTTTCGATAGCTGAATCGAAGTTATATTTCGTAGTTTTCCCGACGAAGGAACGTATCCCTAAATTGGAATCTAACAATTCCATATTTTACGAGAATGTACCAGAGCGATTTTTGTCCAAAATTTGTCTGATTTTGGCACGGGATAGAAAGAAAAATCCGTAATATTTTCAGTTTAGGATGCATAAGATTCCCCTCGTAAAAATGCAATTTGTCAAGGAAAATTTGGCAACATTGAAAAGTAGTTACGTTCTTTTGAGAAGGACACGACGAATTGTGTTACACTTTTTGGACGCATTTCTGCCAGACGGAACTATGTGCATTGAGACATGAGCCCTGATACCCATCAGAATACATGTATAACAGGGCTCACTTCAAAATGCAGATAGTTCCGTTTGATAGAAATACGTTCAATTGTGTCAGTGAAAGCGTTGACGGGGAGAAACGGGAGTTTTTCATCGCCTGAGCTGACAGCGATGCGAACGTCGAACGTATCTTGGACCCATCAAGTTGGATCGATCGATGATGGGCGATCGCATCGGAAGACAGATCGATAATAACATGACGGATCGCTCTATAAGCTCTGCCGCGTTGCCGCCATAACTGCACCCGTTGCACCGTTGAAAAATGCAGCTGAGCGGAAAACTGGAGACAGGATTCGACATTCGATAACTGAAGATCATATCTAAGCCTTATGGATCGTATTCGATAGTGGTTCGATAAAGCGTTCGATTGAAAATAATTTCACTTTTCATTGCCGTTTTGTACTCATAGAAACAAGAATCTATCACAAAATACGCGATCCCTCAGATTTCTCGATTGACTTTTGAAGCTATGTTTACATGTTGAGCCAATCGATATCGATAGAATCTCACCTGTTCAGGAAAACAGGTTCCTTTTCCCTGCAGGTTATTTCTCGAAATTGACCGACAAAGTGATAGACAAAGGAGACAAACGAAAAATGGAACGATCTCATTAGTGTAAACGGGTGGTTGCAATAGACAACAGAGGTGAGTAATATACTGACTAACGGTAACCCAGGAGAGACCCTATAGTGTTAGTCCATCAGTTCCTCCTTCAGCCCAGAACAAATACCCGTTTTGAGCAATAGGGTCGCTCCATTTCTCCTTTGTCTTCTTTGTCTATTGCTTTGTCTATGATCAATCGGCCAGTTAGAGAGTCCGATTTTTCTCAGTGGAGAATATTATCATCAAGCAATTCCTCGATATCCATCTCCTCTTTCAGGACACAATCAGAAGAATCATCCTGCTAAAAACCAGAACTCAAACACACAAAAACAAGTATAGTTGTGTTCAACATTTTGGAGAGAATGCTCTGCTCTATTGAGGTTGGGATGGTATTCAACGGCAACCTCCAAAAAGCCAATTTTTCTCGCCGTGCTACGCCTAGATCCGTGGCTCGTGAACTGTGGTTTTAGTCCGGTTAACGGATCCGTATGGAAATTCCGGGACTGGAACCTATCGGGTATCTTCATCGATTAAAACAAGGATACAGCGTGGAATAGTGGAATCTTGCGGTTTCATCTCTTCGCCTGACATTCTAAGCAGCAACTGTCGAATTCAACTTTTCGGATGTGTGGATCCGTCCACATCACCATGCAAATTGGAGGACAAGGAAACAGCATTCTTGCGAGTTTAACACGTCTAGAAGCTGCTTTATAAAGTGAAAAGCCCTCTTTTCAAGTTTGATTTTTACTAAAATCACGCTGCATTAAAGTTTCTTCAAATGAAAATTTCAGCACTGTGCAACTTGATGGGTTTTTTTTTCAAAACTAATGGTGGCGATTCATCGTAAACTGGATCTTATTTGATAACACTGATTTCACGTGGCTCTTAAGCACTTTGGAAAACCGATTCGATGGCTGCGAAATAGTATTTGCGGAAACGTTGCGCTCTTTGAAGTAAGTAGTTCTCGGTTTCCGCTTCTTTATTTCGCTTTTTCAATGTGCGTATCTTGATCACGCATCATTTACCTTTATAAAAATGTATTTGTAAGTTTGGATTCACTCGTGGTTTAGTGACATATTTTGTACACAAGATTTGACTAAGAATGACTTTGAAATAACTTATAAAATACGTTCAGAGTGAATGTCGTAAACATTTCTGTCTTCCGATTTGCAACATTCACTCGATATGTGCCCTTGAAACTTTTTCACGACAGTTATTCTCAGTTAAATCTTCTACAGGAATACCTGATTGACTTTTCACAGTGATGTGGTTTTGGAGGATTTTGGGGAAAATGCATGTCCCGAATACCAGAAATATCGATTGATCGATAATCTATCAAATTGTTCTCCGAAATAACATTGGGTTATTATGTATCAATGCCGCCATAGATTCATACGACTAGAGTGACTCTATAGAGATAGTTGAGACGTTTTTTATAGTCACTGATCAATCCATTCCCGAATTCCTATTTCCATTCCCTCTCTCATTTAATTTATTCCTTGTCGGACCCCCGAACCTCCGGTCCATTCCAGTTTATGATATTTGCAGTTTGTGAAAATGTAATCTTACTTATTCCCGTTTGTGACACTATTAAAGCCTAAAATAGGGAGCCAATCAGAGATGGATTCGCATTGTCTTTTCTCTGACTATAAACGAACTCTACTAAGGGCTAATCCATCGGTTTGTAAGATTAGCAAGCAAATGCGCGGTAAAATATGGCAATGGTGTTGCAGAGCTTGCGCTGCCCGTCATCCAGAAGCCGAGGCTAATCATTTTGTTTGCCTCCCGGGCTGCATCCAGCTGCCAGAGAGATACCCCCTCCCTCCCTAACAGCTCCCTCCCCCACCCCCGCCTTAACCCTAATATACATTCACCGCTTCATTCTATTGCGCGCACCTACGACGTTTATGACTGGTTTCTCGCTCGCAGACACGTTCTTACTCTAAGTGAGAGGCGAGAAGCACGTTGCCTCCTGATTTTTTTTCCTTTTTTTTTCTTTCCATTCGCAAAACGCATTGGTCTTGGATTTAAGACAGAGTTTGCAGAGCGAAATTGTTAGAGTATCTGTAAGAATTTGTGAATTTTAAAATGCGGCAATTTTGTTTCGCTTTGATTCAGCCATTGTTTTCGTTACTTCTCACTGACCGTTTCGCGGTCCGAACTCCGGAGAATCGTGTCACTGCCAGCCTAATGACAATTATCAAGAAAATTCGAAGGAATGCAATTCACCAAAAAGTGAAAACACAATGACTTGATTATGATAGGAGGGTCAACTAATTTGACTAAATGGACGCAATATCCTCTAGATATAGCGCCTCGTAAAACCTTAAAAAAAGAAGAAAAAAATTGACAAAATTTTCTGATTACGGACTACTACGAGTATTTAAGGCCCTTGTCATGCCCAAGAAGTGAAGCGGAATGAATATTATCCCATTCTTTCACTCCATTAAAAAATTAACTTAGATGACACGATATTCAGTTCAAAATTAACTTCATTTTCCATTATCCCCTTTGGAAATATAGGAATCATCCGACAATAACCCTTGAAACTTGCTATGGGCTCCTCGGGCAACAGAGAAAAAACATTACGAACAAAATAACGTCATATAAACCGCAACGGAGATGCCTTTCCAAACGATAAACTCGGCATTTGAATGATGCGTGGAGCGTAAAACAATGGAGGAGTATTCGCAGTTGGGTTCGAACCTAACATACAACTATTTTAACTCCGCGGTGGGCAGGGTTGCATACGCTCGATTTTGCGGGCGAAATCTGAGATCTGCCCACAGCGTTCCCGCTAGGATACGAGTGCAATTAGTGTTCTCCTCGAGCGTAAAGTCTGTTCTGCTGTGGTGAGGAAGAACGCCGCATGAGCCTTCAAACATTGCCAAATCATCCCCAATAAAATATTTATTTTCGAAGAAATATGCACAGATTTTTCTTTGCAATTTTCAGATAAATCAGATTAAATTGCGAACGAAATCTTGTGAAAAATTTCTATAAAAATATGCAGAATTTTCCCAGTAAAGCCGTTTTATATTGGAGGGAATGCAGCAACGTCTGAAGGTTAATACGGCGTTTTCCCTTAGTACGACAGTGTTTTGGTCAACTTTTTGGACGCTCCTGTCCCATAAATTTGTAATGCGATATAAACAAACAGAAATGCTTTCCGAAAGACGAATTCGCCATTTGAATAATACACGCGGAGAAAAAAAGCTCGTGCGTGGGATCCGAAGTTTAGGTCATATGGATCTCTAAAGTTTTCAGATTGAGCATCTAAAAACTTAAGGTCTAGCTGTCGAGGTTCGGATCACACATCTGAAACTTCAGTTCTTACATCTGAAGTACTTCGGTTTTCACATCCGAAAAACTTCGCTTCTCACATCTGAAGTACTTCAGATGTAAGAACTGAAGTTTCAGATTTCAGACCTGAACTTCGGCAGCTAGACCTTAAGTGTTCAGATGCTCAATCCGAAAACTTCAGAGATCCATATGACCTAAACTTCGGGTCCCATGCACAAAGTTTTTTTTCTCCGTGTAATAATATAATGAGCGTAAAAAATAGAGGAATATACGCAGTTGGGTTTGGACACAACATACAGCTATTCGAACTCTGAGGCTATTGAAAGCTATTTGAACTTCCGAACTTCGCGGTGAGTGAATCGTTTTCATGCCTTATTCTTAATTAAAGTGTGAATGACCTCTCCAAGAGCCTCCGCCATTTTCTGGGCTTCGATCGAATTCCTCCTCGTTTTCACCGCAGCCGCTAATTGAGTGGCGGCAATTCTGCACACAATTAATTTTACAATCGTTTTGTTTTTTATAATCGCTCTGTTTGGGCGCTATTTGAATTGCCGTGCCGTGAACATCCTTTTAACCGAGCGACTTCCTGACATCGAAGGAAATTAAACCTTGCTTTAACGTTTCAATTGCTCGCGAGAAATGGCGAGGGGCAAAGAGATTAAACATTTTCAACGATAATTTACATGGTTGCCAGCATGGCCCAGAGAAATAAAAGGCTCCTTGAAAAGTCATCAAGACGTAACTTTTCTTGAATTTTGAAATTTCCAAAGGATTTCTTGGCAGTCAAATACGAGAAAAAAAACTCTAAAAAATGGGTGTAACAAGGCGAAAAAAATATAAAAACAGAGCCGGGAACAATACGTTTCAAACCAAATACATTCTTGACTGGAAACTTAAGTTGAAAATTAAAACAAGAAAAGGGCATGGAACTGACCGAGATAGGAATCGCTGCAAATCCTCTTCTTTGACTTTTGGTGGTTTTTGAAAAAAAACCCCACATTTCCTGACTTCGATTACAGTCTCTTTTAACAGTTTGAAGTTTAAAAAAAAAAAAATGAAAAAATGAAAAAAATCAGAAATGTGCGACAACGCTAAGTTAATTTTTTGATACAAATTAAAATCTGAATAAGTTTCATTCAACTTTTTTTTTCCAGCACCTCAATGTTCGCTTGCTACCAGCGAAGAATCACATTCAAACCTAATTTTGAATGAATTTTTAGGGTCAATGAGTTTTAAGAGTCCTTTCAAATTTAATAGCCATCGGTGGCTATAATCGAGGAAAGTGAATTCCTCTCAGAATCTAACGATTCATCACGAGACCAACGAGAGGGGGATGGGCGGAATCAGGAGCATCAGCTCGCTAATTAAAAAGTTTCCGAATTAATTGTTACGTTCCCTTGCCAATTTACTTTCCTGCTCATATCTCAGATACTTTTAATTGGGCTGAATATATTTCGCGGCCGAAGCTTTTGTTTGCAAAAAATGCCAGATAGTGAATCAAGTCATCAACCCTCCGAATGCTCCGTGTCAAGGTTAAATTCAACGTGGTGTTGGCATTCAGAGTTCTAGCTCGAATAAAAAACGCTTTTATTGTTATCAGTATAGAAATACGCGGCGTTCTACCGATTGAGAGGGAAAACGAATTACATACATGAGAGTCGCTCTCACAGCGCTTTCCGACGCCTAAACGCCACAAAACTCGGTCCTCCCACAGATCATCAGGGAGTTGGCACTCCCGCATCACATCCATAACCCCCGGTCGCCAACCTTTCACCGGGCGTCCCCTTTGTCTCCTCCCAGGAGGAACCCAATCAAGCATCTTTTTTGGCAGCCTCTCTTCCGTCATCCTATTGACATGACCGTATCAGACAAGTTGTTTGGTATTGACGTCGAACACTATAAAACGAATTAACTTAACTAAATGTTGCCTTGTAAAAGCATGTCAAACTATCGCTGATCAAATAGTTACCCTGGATCCGTCTCATCAGAAGTTCTACAAGATACATTTGCTTGATGGGTCATACGGCGTTCTTCTTAAACACGGCAGTGATAGCGATCAAACTGCGGACGTTGATAAAACGGCACGGCTGAAAAAGGTGCCTTTGAGTTGCTTTGGTTACAGCTAGAGGAATCACGAATAATTATAAAGGAATATCATTCCAAAATAAATATCACATCCGGGGGGAGGGGGCGGGGGGTTGGTCATTCGGCATCATTTCAATGCTCTTACGGCGTTTCAGCATGGAACGGTATCACGGCTCGGATCTCTGCGAGCGGCCCGATTATTGAATCTATGTCGATACGACCAGACAAGACATATTCCTATCTTAGCCATGCAATATATCGCATTTCGATGTCTTATCGTGCGCCTTTAAACTTTCAAAGATCGGCCCGCTAGGAGGAAGAAAGTGCCGGTGAGGAGTGCGCCCGGAGCCACGGCCATTACACGAGGCCTGAGAAAGTGCAGCTTTTGTCCGACCGTCGTCGTTGGAACTCAAGCGCCAAGCGTCGGACCGTCCGCGCGGGCTTCGCTCTCGGCATTGATACTCCCTCGGAAAAAGAGGCCTAAAAGCAAGGAATGGACCACTAGACAAGGTACGAATTTCAGCATTCTGATACACGTTCCTTAACCAAAATTTCACGTAGAACACGATACGCACAACGAAAATTATCGAAATCAACTCCTTACGAAGATATTTACTGATTCTTGATGCGTGAATTCAAACCACCCGCTCATGAAAACTCAATATTCTAAGTGATTCACATCAAGCGCTAAACGTTTATCATGACAGTCTCTGCGATATAAAAATCTGGCAACCTCAATCTTGACGCTTTGGCTCAGTTATAGCAAATTGCTTATAGTTTGAACAACACATGGTGGGAAATGAACATTGCTCGACAGAGAAGATTGCCGAAACCGTTGTAGTGCGCGATTTGACTCACGTAGAGCTTTGAGTTTCTTGTGAGCGGGCAGTTCAAATTTCTCGTAACCAATGTGAAATAAAAACGTTAATATCTTCGTTAGGAGTTGGTTTCAGTAAATTTCGTTGCGCGAGTCGTGTTCTACGTGAAATTCAGGTTAAGAAACATGTATCAGAATCCTTTAACTCGTACCCTGTTTAGTGGTCCATTAAGTGTTCCAGGAGAGCGATTAGTGTCTCTTTGGGATGAAAGAAGAATTACAGTATTATATGGACTGCGTTGAGCAGATAGGAGCCAAGCCACGTAAGCTATTGCCAAATTTAATAGAGCAATTTAATTTTTTACAAGAGAACGTTGACATTTTTTAGGAATTTGCTACGTACTACGCAGAAAATTCACTGAAATTTGCAGAAAAATCCGCAAAACCAATGTTGGGTAAAAAATTAAATTGCCCAATTAAATTTGGCAATAGCTGATGTGGCTTGGTTCCTTTCTGCTTAACGCGGTCCATATACGCTGCGGAAAAAGAGTCCGAGCGTATGGAAGAACGTTCTAAGGCGAACGATCTTTTTCTAATGGTGTCGAAAAGGGCGTAACTGCTAGTGCATCCTTATGATCGTTCTCAATGTAACCGCTTGCCCGCTAAAGAAAGAACTGGAAGAGTGGAGGCAGATTTTGGGAAAATCGCAAGAGACGTAGTCTGGATCTCAACTGAGGGAATGCGATAAAAGGGAGGGGTGTGAATTATATCCAACCGAATCTACACATGGATCAATAAAACTTCAAATGGGGTAGAAATTTCAACATTTCCTGACCTCATACTACTTTTGGCCAAATAATCCGTGACATTTCATGGTTTTTAAGCAAAACGTCTCTGACTCTCTGAGAAATTCGGCCATAAAAAAACCAAGTAAGAAAATCCGAAATCTCATAGATTAAGAGTTATCCCGTAAAATTGTGGTACTACCACAATTCGTTGGAGGATATGGACATCGTACTGACTTTTTGGTGGTGCCGCAACAGTTAGGTTAGTAACCTAATTTAATCGGGTACTACCACAATAAATTGGAAAAGTCCGAATTGGAACGTAATCACTGCCTCTAATTTTCCGTGCTGAGCTAAACACAAAATATTGAAAGTTAGAGGGGAAAATTTTCTTCCACGGAAAATTATCCTTCCACAATTAACGAACTTTCGTACGTTGCAGGTTGCAGGTTCCACTTGCTGACTTACCGAAAGTTCGTCATCGGTTCGAACCTCCTGGTCCCGATCCACTTTCGAATGGTTTCATCCCTGTCAGTCGAACTCGGTCCTAATGTCAGCATCGCCACGCCGCGCCGCACAGTGGATCGAGTCAATCAGAGAGGTCGAACATGACATTTTTTACTAAAGCTGCGATCTTTGACGTTTAGTTCGTCACATTTTAAAGTTCAAGGGGTGCCACTGAAAGAGAATTTCACGAAGAAACCAATGGAGCCACTTTTAGAACCTCAAAATTGTGTATAAACGTAGCTATAACCGTTAAAAGTTGCCAACTTTTTTTCTGACGTCTCCAATTGACTCGACCCAGTGTGCGCCGGCCGTGGAAAAAGAGTTATTCCAAAGGCATGCACGACATTTTCACGGAGTGAATAATTCCTTTCGCCTCGCTTTCTTTCTCGCGTGGCAAGTGCCGTTGACGCTGACTATGACGTTGACGTCATACGGACCCTCGCACACATCCGCGACCATACCCTCACATACGAAGCGGGAAGCCTACATACTTCGCGCCGGCGTTGCCAAATTTCCACGCCGGATCGCGGGGTCATAGTGACTCGACGCAGGAATTATGACGACCAGTGGCGTGGCGTGAATTGCGATTTATCGATTGTTATGCCTTTTAAACCTATGGTAAAGAATCGATTATTAAGGTGTTCGCTGCCAACACCCTGTTTATCGATTCTTTTCCATAGGTTTAAATGGCATAACAATCGATATATCGCAATTCACGCCACGCCACTGATGACGACGCGGTAGGAACGGGGACTTTACGTCCGACCAGCAATGCTGCCGTGCTAGGGAAAAACGCCGTATGAACCTCCAGACGTTGCCACATTACCTTTGATAAATCACGAATTTTCGGGGACATTTTTCAATATTTTTCTTCCAATTTTTCGGGCAATTTTGTTAACAATGGAGAATTTGCAGGTGTCTTAAATTTTGTGAATTTCATGCCTAGGGTGAAACTGCTAGGAAAACTGAGTGAGAGGATATCCTTGGTTTCTAAATTGAACAATTATTGAGGAAAATATGACAAAATAACCTAATCTGCTAAATAACATGTGTTTAAATGGAAAATTCCTCCAGATGACGTCACATGGCGGCACATTTCCTCACTTTTAAATCAATTTTTCTCCAACTTCCTATGTCAGAAAAAAATTGTGAAAAATACTGCAAATTCAGCTTATTGAGCACTCTCAGATGAAGCAATAAAATTTGTGTGTGCAAATTCTCCATTTCTCCTAAAGTTCCTGGAAATTTCAAAGGAAAATATTCATAACGTTCTTCAAAAATAACTATTTTATATGAAGAAATGGCGACACTCGAATGTTCATACTGCGTTTTTGCTGAGCACGGCAGAATGGGGACGGAGTCTGGATCGGTGGCATTTTTTGCCGCGGCGACAATTAATTCTGCCGTGCTAAGGAAGAGAGCCGCATCATGAACATTCACACGTTGCCAAATTTACCCCCATAAAACATTTATTTTTAAGGAAAATTAAGAGTATTTTTCTTTGACATTTTTCCGATACTTTAGATTCAGTTGCGAATGAATTTTTCGAGAAAAGTGGGAAGAAAAATATTTTTAAGTTTTTCAGCAATTTCGTGTGCAATCACGTGAAATTTTCCTAAGTCTAAAGGCTCGATCCGCCTTCCGACAACAGAATACAACAGGACATACTCGTAATTGGTGGCGTGGCGTGCTTTGCGATATATCGATTGATCTGCCCTTTAAACGTATGGAAAAGGATCGATGAACAGGGTGCTCGCAACGAACACCTTAATAATCGATTCTTTACCATAGGTTCAAATGAGGGAATATCGATAATCGATTATTCACGTCTCGCCACTGCTCGTAATTTCATGGGGGTAAAGCGCCGTATGAACATTCGAATGGTGCCAGATATTTCTTTGATGACATTTATATTCAGCAAATTGTGAATGTGTGCAAATACACATTCCATTTTTATGTATATAGTGAATTCAAGTGAAACAAAAAAAAAATTCAGAGAAACTCCTAGAGACGCAAATGCGATTTTTCTAGAAAAGAAGTGTTCTACTAAAGATACGTTTGGCAGAGTTCCAGCGTTCATACAGGGTTTTTACTTCGCACAGTTGAGCAGGTTTCAATAACCCTGCATCGATGCATCGTGCGGCAAGTCCTTGTAACATTCGTTTGTCTCAATCCTCATGACGATATTTTACTTGCCTGTTTATTACGGTTTTTGACATTCGGTTATAAAAAAATATTAGTTGCATAATGTCCATTTTAAAATTTTACCATTTAAGACAGAAAAGTATGAACCAAATTTGACAAAAACGAAGGAATGGTTTCGAATCGAGTGGCAAATTACCTCGTACCACACTTCAAAATCAATGGAGCATATTTTGAGCTTGAAAACAGTCGTTCAACTTCGTCCTTTACATCGAGACGAATAAGACTTCAAATCTCATTTTCTCGGCCCAAAGTTGATTATGGGAGATGGGGGATTATAGCTTCAAATGGGGGAAATATCGATAATCGATCATTCACGTCTCGGCACTGATCCGCAATACTTAAACGGTCCCTTATCCGCAACTGTTGAAAAGTTAGCCGGGCGGATCTTGAATTACGGATCACCCTGTATATTCATCTTCAGTGGGAAGGAATCTCTAGATAAAGGGGGGAGGGGGGGCGTACAATTTGGCAACTGGACGATGCGGAAGATGCGCATGCGCCGGTGGAATAGTCATTACGAAGGACAGCAGTAACAACAAAGCTGACTACATGAACAGTACCGTACGAGCGTGTACCGGCCGAAGGATAAGAAGGTGCAGGAAGGAGGGTACTTAATAGTCGCAGGGGAGGGAGAGAGGGGGTTCGCTGTCATTGAACTCAAGCGTGGGAGGCCGACGGACACCCGGGACCCCAGAACGGACCTCACGCCCGGTAACGCCAAGGACCATCGTGACGTCACAGAACGTTGCGGATTTGCATCGGAAGTGCGCCCGGTTGGTCGGTGACGCTGGCCGTGGAATCGTGTTTTGATGGCTAAAACTACATAGTCAAGAAGAACAATAAGTCCAAAAGTGAAGTCTCTACGTCCATCGGGTCATTGGCTTTTCCTCCAAGAAAATTTAAAAGAAGCATCATTGACAGGAGGAGAGTACGGTTCGGTGACTACGGACGATGAACGATGCTCCTTCGCCTTCAATTTTTGGGGTAGGCAAAAAACGTAATTTGTGCGGGAATAGTTGCTTTCAAAGAAAGTGGCTGCTTCGCTCAAGGCAACAAGTCGCAATTTTCAATGAAACAACATAGAAGCAAAAATTATGAATCGAAAGAATTCTCCTTTTTGGAGAGACCTGGGTAAAAGAGTAGGCAGTGGGGTTTCACCAAAACCGCTGATGTCCACTTTCCTGGTTTTGAGTTTATTGGGTTGTTGCTCCTTTTCAGGGTTGGGTGCGACGATGAAAAGGGTGTGAGGAGTCGCTATGGGGTTATTTAAATTTCAAAACGAGGCTTGGCCCCACTTTCATGATTGCATCGACTCTTAAAAAATATAAGTAACCCCAAGAAAGTCGAAGCTGGGAAAATGGATAATGGTAGTTTTCACTCGACACGATTTAAACCAGTGGCGTGGCGTGCTTTGCGATACATCAATTGAGCTGCCATTCAAATCTAGGGTAAAGGATTGATAAACAGGGTGTTCGAAACGAGCACCTTAATGATTGATTCTTTACCTTGGCTTCAAATGCGGACAAGTCGATAATCCAGGGTGTCTACTAAAATAGGCTGATCAAAAATTAGTACTTTTACAGTGATTTTTCAGTACATTCCCAAGAAATCCAGTACCTCCTCAAAAGAAAAATTCAGTACTTTTTTAGTACCTCCAGTTGACGAAATTCGAAAAAATTCAACAATTTTGATTTCTCGCTTATACTGCGACAAAAATGACACAAAATGGGAAAAAAAATCCGTACTTTCTTGCGGAATTTACGCACGATTTCAGTACTTCCGGACCGTGCTTAAAAAATCAGTACAATTTCCGGACTTTCTGGAAATTCCAGACGTGTAGACACCCTGTAATCGATCATTCACGCCTCACCACTGATATAAAATGCACAGGAAAAAACACATTGGATCTAGAGTCCAGACTCTTGAAAACATTGACAAGAAAAAATACTCTTGATTCAATCAGATTTAAACTTAAATCAAAAGGAAATCCGCTCAAATTAAGAGGCTCGGTTCTTGATTTAAGCAAAAATCCGATTGACTCAAGAGTATTTCTTCTTGTCGATGTTTTTAAGAGTCTGGACTCTAGATCGAACGTGTTTTTTTTCCAGGGTGGAAAACTGAAAACACTGGGGACGGTCGTAGTTTCTTCTATATTTCTCGCGAGACTCAAAACGGGGAATCTCAGAGAGTGCATTCGAGTGCAACTTCTGGGGAGCTGATTTTCTTGCCCTCTCCTAGTGGCAACGTCGCGAGCCGAAGACGGGACTCGGACCGCAAAGTGCCCCCTCCCGGAGCGATGGAGTTCGTGTAAACACCGGAACTTCTTAAAAAATCATCATGTCCAGTGCAAGCTCAGGGAGATTAAGAGTGAGAAGACGCTGCTGCGGAGAGGGGGGCGGATAAGCCCCCTTTACCGCTCCCGCGGGAAGCAGGGGGAATTCGTGACTGATGTGCAAATCAGTGGTGTTGAACAAAGCAAAGCTACGAGGCAACTTTGGACGAAATTCCTCTCCAGGATTTGTAGTTGCAGCCAGAGTTGTCGGAATGCACCGTGAAAAATCTCCAGAGCGATGGATTCGCTGGCTTGGAGTCTGCACTGGAAAAAAAAAAAACACATGGGATCTAGAGTCCAGACTCTTGAAAACATTGACAGGAAAAAGGACTCTTGATTCGATCAGATTCAAGCTTAAATCAAAAGGAAATCCGCTCAAATTAAGAGGCTTGGTTCTTGATTTAAGCTTAAATCTGATTGAATCAAGAGTATTTTTTCGTGTCGATGTTTTTAAGAGTCTGGACTCTAGATCCAATGTGTTCTTTCTTCCAGTGTACGGGCTGATTATTGACGAAGCTATAGGCAAAGAAGACATACGGAATATGCAGCGATCCTGTTGGTTAAAATGGGTGGTTCCTGAAGACTTAGGAGAAAAACGATGGATTAACAATTTGGGCTCTCGTGGGTTGCCGTTAGTTAGTCTATTACCTACCTCCTTTCTCCAATGCAACCAACCGCTTCCGGCAATAGGATCTCTCTATGCCCAGTTTGTCTTCTTTGTCTACAGCTTCGTCTATCAATTTCAATAATCGGCCCGCTGAATAAGTGATATCCGATCAACGGATAACTCGAGCGCTGTCACAGTAGTTAGGTGAACTTGAGTTCAATCATTTTTGGACGGATTTGGTGGATGATGAGGCTCAGGTGACATAATGTGCACGGAAAAAAAAACCTTCGTGCGTGGGACCCGAAGTTTTGAGGTCATATGGATCTCTGAAGTTTTCGGATCGCGTATCTAAAAATTTGAGGTCCAGCAGCCGAAGTTCGGGTCAGACATCTGAAGTACTTCGATATATACCAGTGGCGTGGCGTGAATTGCGATTTATCGATTGTTATGCCATTTAAACCTATGGTAAATAATCGACTCTCAAGGTGTTCGCCGCCAACACCCTGTTTATCGATCCTTTTCCATAGGTTTAAGTGGCATGAAAATCGATATATCGCAATTCACGCCACGCCACTGATATTTACCGAAGGGTTCGGGTCACACACCTGAAGTACTCGGGTACATACCGAAGTGCCTCGATGTCTGAACCAAACTTCGTTAGCTCAACCTCAAGTTTTCGGATGCGAGATCAGAAAACTTCCGAGATCCATATGATCTCAACTTCGGGTCCCATGCACAAAGTTTTTTCCTCCGTGTGAAAAACAAGTTTTCCAGACTTCGTCTTTGCGGAACGAAACGCTCGCTCAACCTGGAAGGTAGGTTTAACCTACCTACTAGTTGGTCAAACATCCGTCTAGTAAGTCGGTCAACAGTTAGATGTTGGAGTCCTGGAAGAAAAGCTTCCATCGTCAAGATACCATTTGGGGGTTCTTTTTGTCCCGGTTTCCAGAGGGATGGACCCTCCATGCAGGAGCCAAGGTCACGCCTACATGGTTCCCTCTTCCACAACCTCGTCGCTAACTAGAAGAGTCACCTGGAGGGTGCGCGACGGTCGTCGAGAATCCAGGCCGCACGGAGGCAGGAAAGCAGCACGCGATAATTAGGTTATGTTTGATCGACTCGCACATGACGCAAGCACTTCAAAAAAACAACCGCCATCGGTCCCTGGTCCCAGATCCGTGTGTGAGCGACACGCTTGCAACCCCCTTCCCCCGGCACGGCAAAACCACGTAACTCCAAAAGTAACGATACGGAAGTCTGTCGTTTCATACCCCCGGGGAGCGGAGGTCGGGGGGTTTCGAGCTGGCGACGAGGTGAGTGTCCGTCACGGATCTTACAATGATTGCGTTTACGTGAGATGACTCCGAGAGGGATTCGCTCCGAAGCGGCGTTGCGTATTTTCCTCATAAATATGGACTCATTTTGTTGAGAAACATTCATTTAAGGGTAGAAACGGCAACGGTGTTAGGTCCAGTACTCAAGTCGACGGGGAACACGGCCACGTACTGGAGTGGACCTAGACTGAACTGGAAAAAGAGCGTAAGTAGGGACTTGAATAACGTGGCAGTTAGGTCCTTTTTCCGATGGAGCGTTCACTTGTACCAGTCATCGCCTCCCATTGTCGCCGAAAACAAGTTAACACCTGTCTCCGTTCCTGATCTTCGGCTGACGAATAAGCTCGGGATATCACGTCCGCGGTGGTAAACCATTTATAATATCTTTCTTTGCTGCTTTGAACGGTGTTGGCGAAGGGAGGAAGAAGAAGGAAAATGTCACGATTTTGACTTGAGACGACACCGAAATTTATTTCCGTCGGATGAGACTTTAGAAACTTCGAGGAGAGAAAAATGAGGATTGACCTATAATCGTGCAAGAGCGCCCGGTTTGCTTTGTGGTCAATCGAAATGATATTTTGTCCACACATCCTGTTGATGTACTTTCTTTGGACGACGACGAACGAGGTTGGCAGTTACGTAAACTGGACACGAAGAAACAAATCTCCGATTACAATCAACATTTGAGGGGCTTGGAGGACAAGGCGCATAAGTGCAGTTTTCGCTATTTTGAGAAAAACGTGTTTCAAGTTTCAAAATTACATGGATCCTTATGGTGGAAAAAAAGTTCAAACTGACTTTTTGATGCTTAAAAATTGGGATTTTGGAGCGAATTTTTCACGGAATATGCATTCAGATTAGTTTTAATTAAAATTATGAATACCTCAATTTTTTCAAGAACTGCACTCATGCGCCTTGTCCTTCAAGCCCCTCATTTGGTTCTCGTGGCACGTACAGACGAGGTCTCCGGTCACTGAGACCGTAGTTCGGTTCATTGACAACTTTGATTATCTGAATCGAGATTTCTTTTCTACCTTCAAAAAGTTCGGTGAAATATGCCGAAAAGTTTGACAACGCTCCGATCACTCAGCTCGGGCCATCTAATCGACCAATTTCCGCTAATCGTCGAAGAGATTTCTTCGGGAGGCTAATTCGATTCCTGTGAACTCCCACTGTCTTTTGGCGGTCTCACGGGGTCATCGTCTTCTCGCCGAGAAAATATTTCTTGAAAATTCGTTTCGAATTCTCTCTTAAAATCTACGGGCTTCGCCTGGAAATACATTTAAACTCAAAATTACTTTACAAATCATCGGGATTCGACGGATCGAATTTTCCGTAATGTTGTGCGAGATGTAATGATGACTGAAGATGGAGTCGTGGGAGGCACCGAAAACGAGGCTTGGATGCAGGAGTCGTGTGAAATATCAGGATAAAAAATAAAATCGAAAAAACCGGATTTTCCAAATTGAAACAAGCGGAAAAAGCTCTAATGCAATCGAATTAGAGAAGCGCTTGGCTGTTTCCTACGTAGGCACGTTTTTAAGTTCCCCAAAGATGACCATGATGAGATGAAAGAACTCGTTCATCAAAATGCCAACTATCAATTTTAAGAAAACTACCCTACTGCTTAAAGAATGTATTATAGAAACACCATTACTGTCCTCCGCTCTTTAATATTAGAAATAAAGGTATGACAGATTAAGCTAATCTAAATATGTTAGGCCCCTCTTCGCCATCATGTTGTTGAGCTTGGTGCGTCATTTGAGCGACGTGTCACTAGTACACCAGAATTCTAAAGGCAGGTTGAAATTAAAAAGCGCTTCACTATTATCGGCTGAGTGCTTAAAAATAATGACCATCGTGCGAGAGACTCGATACGTTTCCCATTTTTTGGATGGGCAGGGTGTCTACTAGAACAGGCTGACCAAAAATCAGTGGTTGTACAGTACTTTTTTAGTACATTCTCAAGAAATTCAGTACTTTTTCAAGACCTCCATTTGACGAAATTCGAAAAAATTCAAAATGTCATTTCTCGCTCAAGTTTCGACAAAAATGACAAAAAATTCCCGGACTTTCTTGCGGAATTTCCGCACTTTTTCAGTACTTCCGGACCGCCCTTAAAAAATCAGTATACTATTTCCGGAGTTGTAGATACCCTGACGAGGAGGAATGATAGAGAGAGAGCTCGAGAGTCGGTTCATTCCTAGGATGATGCAATTTGACAACGTAAGGAGCAATTTACTTGTTCCTCCTCCGACCGACGAATCGGCTGCTTCCAACTCATTAGCGAGGACCGGAGATATTCGGCAACTGACGTAATATTCTCGCACCATTGCTGCGGAGTCCACGCGCGGGGTCACTCCTCGGCAATTTTCCATTTTGGTCTTACACGTAGAGAAGCAAAGAAAACTCGATAACTATCCCATCCTATCCTATTCTATCTTATCGTACATCCTATCCTACCCTATCTTATCGTACATCCTATCCTATCCTAGCCGATCCTATCTTATCCTATCCTACCCTGTCCTGTCCAGTCCTATCCTATCCTACCCCATATCCTACATCCTACATCCTATGCTTTCCTATCTTATGCCGCAATTAGACGCTGAATTTAGCAGCTGAATGTGGAAGTCAACAGTCATCGCCCAACGGCTGAAATTTAGCAAATTCGAGTTATTTTTATCCAGATGTGTATCAAATCTACTCGAATAGTTCAGACTAATTCAAAATTGGTCCGATGGTTGCTGAGAATCGGTGCTGAATTTTGCGCGTGAAAATTCAGGCATCCGTGATGACTTCCACATTCAAGCCACATTCAGCTCCCACATTCAGCGTGTGATTGCGGTGTTACAAAATCCTTTGGTCAAATAATTTGTTTGGTTTAAATTGTACATATTTCTACCAAACGGAACTACGTGCATTATGACGTGAGCCCAGTAATGAATAGGTATATTCTTATGGGACTCAGAGCTCGTGTCTGGATGCACGTAGTTCCGTTTGGCAGAAATACGTCCGATGAGAGTTTTTCACATAGTTGAATAATCGATTGATCGTCTTTTTCGATGATAAAAAATTCAGTAATTGATTAATATTAGAATCAAATAAAATTAATATTTTGAAACCGTGAATTTTCAGCCTGGGATGCCCGCTAGGGTTACGGGAGGTAAATCAGCAATTGTGCTGAATTGAGAATTCCTTTATGATGATAATTTAGCAAATTTACGACACAATTATTTCCATATTTTCTACTGAAATCTCGTTTTTCCGTAAAACATACAACACTTTTGGGCTCCGAGCTGAAATTTTTACAGGTTTGGTGCTTAATTTCAGAACATGGGAACAGTGAAGTTTTTAATTTTTGATTGATTGGTAATAAATCATCAATTCAACAATTAATCGCAATTTTAATGATCGATTCAACAGTTAATCGAGATTTTAATGATCGATTAATTCAATCGCTGATCAAAAAACGCTGACTGCATAATTTTTAATTTATTACACCTGATTACTAATAAACCTAAGTCTATTTATTAGGCTACGTCTCATTTTATTCTAGGTAGGAGTCACTGCTGCGTAAAGTCACCGTATTCCACGATCTCGTTGGCAGATGATCGAGATCTGATGTATCGAGTTGATGGCTGATCCGATGAACCGTCATCGTTGGCAGGAGCGATGAAAGGTTTCCGAGCCGGCTGAACTGGCGCACGCGGGTTTGCCGCCCTGTAGCGTAAAGCGCACACCATCACGCGGACCCGACGGCGCACAGTGGAGCGAGTCGAGGGCAGGTCAGACAGTGAGAGGAAACTTTGACAGCTTATATACTCGTCAATACGAAACCACAGTCGTAAATAAGTGGTTTTATTGATTTTCTCGTTAAATTTACGTCAAAAACTACCCCTAGAAGTATGTTATGCGATGAAATAAACGTCGAAATTCGCAGTTAGTGTAATAAATCATTTGGACGTATTTCTGCTGAACGGGACCAGAGAAAGGTGAGAAAGACGAGGTGTGCTCGTTGGTCGAGGGCCGTAGAAATGAATGGGAATTATAAAACGCCAGTGACGTCATCGGCTACGAAGCCGCCCGCACTCGTTCGTTATCCGCTTTAACTCATGAGTCCTGTCCAAAACAATCTTTGAACATGCTTACGGCTCATGAGTGCCGCATTAAGTTAGCGCTTAGTTCCGTTAGGTAGAATGTAAAATCCCGCTTTTCCATTTTATCCATAGGCAATCACGCCCACTTTTACATTGTTTCTTACAGAACTTTTTAGACGACACCCAACACGGTAAAAAATTTTGGGGCAGTATCCACACCCCTAGAATCCTGGCAGCTGGAGCCAAGATTTGTGGTGTCGGCTGCCGAAATTCGGCAGAATCGCCGAAAGTTCAGCATATTCTACCACAGATTCGGCAGTTCTGCCGAATATCGTCACCCAGGACCGCCAACTTCGGCTGCAGCTGCCAAAATGCTTGGGGTGCATACATTGCTGCAAATTCTTGTACCGTGCATCTTTCCCATTCGTCTATAGTTCCGCTTCGCAGAAATACGTCCATTTCTTGTCCGGTCTCTCCATTTGATTGGCTCCACTGTGCGGGGGATCGGGTTCGCGATGGCAAGACGGGTGCTAATCCATGCAGATCAGATCAACTCCGCGGATGGATTCGCGATCCGTCACTTGGCCCGCGCCGCGCACAACTTGTCCCTCTAATCCGACTAATGAGCGCGGTTGCTTTTGCATCGTCCGCGACGCACGGTGGATCGAGTCAATAGGAAAAGTTGGACAAAATTTAGAAACTTTAAACGCTTATAACTCCGTTTATACAAAACTCTGAGGTTCTGAAAGTAACTCCGTTGGTTTCCTCGTGAAATTTTCCTCCAGAATCACCCCTTGAAATTTAAAATGTGACAAATTGAACATTAAAATTTGCAGTTTTAGTCAAAAATTTCATGTCCGACCTCTCCAATTAACTCGATCCAGTGTGCGACGTCGCGTGCCCACCAGCGCTGCCGTTTCCGTCCCCGAAGCTCTTCATCCATCAACGGAACGTATGTCTGCCAAACGGAACTATGTGCATTAAGACATGATCCCTGATCCTCATAAGAATATGTGCATAACAGAGCTCACGTCATAATGCACATAGTCCCGTTTGGCAGAGTTATATCCAACTATCATCCACATCGCGTCGGGGGTGGAAGTCGATCGATGGTCGATGCTCGTGCCACCGGGATCTTAATGTGCTGGTTACACGCTCAAATTCCCATCAATTTCCGATCAAATGGTGACTAGTGCGCACCATCTACCATCAAATTCCTGCGGCCTGCAAAAATTTGATGGTAGATGATGGAGCTGTGGGGCTCATCCTTTATCTGATTTCCACACAACCGTGCTTATTTCATGCTCATTTCAATCAACACGCTGTTTCAATTAATTTGACTCATCAATCTAGATAACTCTCGACCGCCATCTTGGTCATCATTTTGATCGGAATTTGACGGAAATTTGAGCGCGTAACCAGGCCATAAAAGAGATGGAGGGAGTTATGCTGAAATGAACTGAATCTCTCTATTTTCGTTTAGCAGAAATACAATATACATATTTTTTTTTTTGCTACATTTAATTATATTTTTTAGAAATCTAATTTTAATTAATTTTTAACTTTTAATTAGTTAATAAATACTAGTAAGATAAGTTGATTATAATAAAGACAAAGATAATTAGTTTAATCATTTTATCAGTGTAATTGATATACTTTTATTTAGTTATTTGTCTTGTTAAAGATTAGATCTTTTTAAACCTATCTTTAATTTGACAAATTAATATTATTTTATATTTTAACTAAACCTTTAAATTATCAACTTAATAAAATTAATTAATTTACTTAACTTCAAAGGTTATTGTTTAAAACTTAAGTTAACAACTTATATCTAATATCACTTTCCAGTGATCTTACTTTGTTACGACTTGTCTTAATTTATGTAAGAATGACGGGCGATTTGTACATAGCTTATATCAAATTTAGTTAAATAACTTAATTTTAACTTACTTCTAAATCTAAACTTTGACTTTCCTAGTTGTTTTTATAATGTTTAATCCAGTGATTTTAATTTTATTTTTTATTTTATGTCTTATTTTTTCGAGAATTTTTCTTGTATTTATTGTTTGTATCTATTTAATAATTGTTAATAAGTTTGTTAATAGACGAAACAAGTTTTCTACTTTTGAGTGTGGAATAGATTTAATAACTTCTTTGCGACTTCCCTTTTCATTACACTTTAAGAACGCAGTTTGACGATCGAGATACCACCGACCAATAAAATAAAAGTATGGCAGCGGGATCGTCGCGTCAGCGGCGCACGCGCAATCGTGTCCGGTGCCGGCGGGATATAGGGCAGATGCAGCGGCACCGGGCCGGGCGTCATCAGTCATCAACATCATCATCACGGTCGAGTCATCATCGGCGGCTCTGTCACCGATCACCGCGCCGCGCCACGCTGCGTTGAGCCCGGCAAATCGAGTGGATCGTATCGCGAGGCCGAAGAAAAACGGTACTCGCTCGATGCGCCCGCGCGCGTCCCGCCGATGAATCGATTTATCCGCCTTTAAAGCCGTGGAAAGGATCGATAAATAGAGTGTTCACAACGATCGATTCTTTACCACAGCTTCGAATGGGGAAATATCGATAATCGATCATTCACGCCTCGCCGCTAAATGCAATTGCCGGTCCTCAGCCGAGAATCCCGCTTTTCCGCGGTCCGAGTCATCTCTCCACGGTGGCTTAGAGTACCTATATAGGGCAAATGCGGGCATGTTGGTAATTTTGAGGTTAGGTCGTGGAGCTTTTAGGGCCCAAAAGGGCAGCCAACGTGTGAGACCATCAAATTTTTCACCCTGGCCGATATTCGAACCCAGAGCCACTGGGTCATTATTCAGCATAGAGAAAAAACAGGAGGTGTTTGCATCTTGAGGTTTGTTTACCCTGTGACGTAGGTCGGTACAACCTGGCCAGCGAAATCCGGAATTCGGAGTATGAAAAACGAACCATAATGTCCCATTTTTTTGCTTTAATTAACTCATGATATAATTTCAAGCACTTTTTAGGGAATGACTTTTTTCCATAAATTACACCATTTCCTAGAAAATTGATGATAAAAGTCGCTGTACCAACCTACGTCATCAAAAAAAATCCAAGATGCCCGAAATGCAAACACCTCCTTTTTTTTCTCTATGATTATTCAGTCCTGTTCCAACCACTAGACCAACCGAGGTCAGCAAAGAAAACTTTCGACGTTAATGTTGGGATTGTAGGACTTGTATGGCACATTTTAAGGTCCAAATGGCATTTCCAATTCTTGTCGGACGTTTTGGAACTAATTTAACCTCTGGTTAAATTTGACGGATACCTTGAGTGCTTGTTGCCTGATCGAATGTAATTGATAGCGTTTGGACACTCAGCGTTGATTGAGGATTTTCAAAATAAATTCTTGGAACTAAGCGACGGGTATGATCATATACACTGATAAAAAAATTTCAGTTGAGAACTCCCAGATGAAAATTTTTGTTGAGTGAACCGGAAATATTTTCAGTAGCAGAATGACTCTTCAAAATAACAGAAATACCGTTTGAAACTAGAAGCTTTCCTGTCGACTCAACGATAGTTCTCGTCCGTGAGTCATTAATTGGAATGTCTATTAAACCAACAGAAAATTTTTCTCCATAAAGCGCGATGGATTAGTTTTTTTACAGCATTTTTAAAAGTGAAGCCGGCATTTTGGCGGAATTGGCTCGATACAGCGATCTCTGCTTACTCCTACTAGGTACTGGTACTCATTAGAGCTCGATTTTGTTTTTTGTTTGACTCTAGTTGAAATTTTTGGCTTTGTTTTCCCCCGCAAAATGGCATGGACCCAACATAATTTCTCCACTTTCTTACTCCTGGTGTATACCCATCTAAAAGGCGGCAATTTTGAAATACTACAAAAGTGATACGTGTTTTCCCAGTTGGACGACGGCCTTGTTTTCGCGCTCGACTTGGCAAGGCGGGCGGGGCGGGGAGGTCGGGCACCGCTTCATGAAGCTCCGCGGCAGTGCAAACAAATTTGCGGGCGAACATCTGGCGCAGGCCGCCAAACCGCCAGCGATGACCGCGGATCCACGGGATCGTGCCAATTGTCCCCGCGACGGTTTGGCAACCGCGCCTACATCTGCGACACCAACACAAGCACACTTACCTGAAACAGAGAAACACACAAAATTAGTGCCAATTTGCGCGGGCGTGCAGACAGACAGAGAATAAGAAGGGGCGAAACCCCCTGGCCGCTGCGCGGCCCAGCTCCCAAGTTCCAAAACCCAAAAGTTCAATGAAATATATCATTCAAGGGCTGTCTCTTATTGATAGCCTCAATACTCTTGAAAATCGTTCAAATCGATTTTTAGTACATAGTATGTCTTATAATGAGCAGTGAGCGCTGATATGGTTCAAATGGGAATATTCACATTTTTACACCGTAAATCGTAATGTAAAATAGTGTATTTCCTTCGGAAAATACACTAAAAACATGGCCCATACTTTCAAAAGCTGACTATAGGGAAGACTCATCTATGGATTATTATCTGTCGATTGCCGCAAAAGTCATGGACATCGGTGCAGCAGAACGGTAGAACGAACTTTGGGGGGATGGGGGTCAGGGAGCTTTCAGTGATGATACGCGTGAGTTATGTCCCGTGGCTGTTTCGTGCAGTGGGGTAGCCATGCAGACATTTTCATGGGACGGGTCTCAGGTCAATCATTCCTTCCGAAGGTGGAACGCAGTGGCCGATGGAAAAAGATTCATAAGAATCATACAGATGTGATTCCCTGACATTTCAGGATATGCGGGAACGGTTAAAAAGGCATGATTTGAAATAGTTTTCACGCAAAATTTGTGGTTGGAAACGAGAAACCTGTTCAGGAGGGAAAAGGAAGGTGATTTTTACGGTATTTCCTTGCATTTCCATAAATGGGCGTATTTCTGCCGAACAGATCTATGCGCATTAAGACATGAGCCCTGAGACCCGTGAGGATAAATGCATGACAGGGCTCACGTCATAATGCGCATAGTTCCGTTGGGCAGAAATACGTCCAATTTCTTTTTCATGTTTCTCAGTTTCCCAAGACTTTTCAAACATTCCCTAATTTCTACCAGACCGAGGCAATCTTTAAAATTAGGGTAATGGAATTTAAAAGAAAAAACTTCAATTTTGAAGATTTCGTCGTTTCTGCCCTAAGACGATAGAAAAGGAGGCCTGAGCCGGGTGGGTGGAAGGTTGGGCGTAGAGGGCATGCACGGTCGATTTGTGTAATGTGACTTGGCACTTGGAGACTTGCATGGTTTTTTCTTTCTTTTTTAATTTTCGCGCGGCGAGCGTGGTGGAGGCGGAGGGCGTGTGCTCGTCGAACATTAGCATGGGGCAGCGCCAGCGGTGCGCTGCGGCGTCCCGACGCGACACGAGCGATCGGCGACGCACGACGAGCGTCGGTCTGGCGCGCGACCCGCGCAACCGAGACGCACAGTGATACGGTGGAAGAAAACACTGAGAAAAGTTTTCTGTCGGATTAAGTAGAATTCCTGTGCCACAAAATCTACAAAGGAAAATTCCCTAACTTTTTCCTGAAATATTCTAGCGAAATTCCCTGACAGTAGTGGATATTCCAGATGGATCAAAGGACATGAGTAGAAATCATTTTCAGGCATTTGTTGATCAAAACATCAAACCCATTTCGGAAAGCAAATAATGGTGATTTGAAAATTTTCCTCTGACATTTACAGGTTTTCCCTGACTTCTTCAAATTCCCTGACATTTCCCGGTTTTCTCGGTATTCCCTGACTATGGCAACCCTGAGGAATAGCTCGTTGAAGCAAGACGAAATCTAATTTTGTCGGTCCTCAACGGAAAAATTTGGTAATTTTTGAATACTCCCGTGTGACGAAAACTAAAAACTTCGAAAATTTGAAATTCTCGCTAGAATTGCAACAAAAAGGACGCAGAAACTGGTGTTGAGTTGAAATGTTCTGGTTTGAACTATTATTTTTATCATCAAGGGAAATTAATGATTGGCTAGCGCTTCTTCTCTCCGGCTGTGGTAGCTCTGTCTGATAAGTCCTGACTTCCACCCACTGAGCGTTGTCTGGTATCGCGGCTAGTTGCGTGGCGAAATGCCGGATGAGCAAAAGAGACAAGTTACTGCTCGGAGTGGCCTGTTCGCTGTTACTGTCCCTCATCCGATGAGATCCCGACCCCTCCACCCACAACCGCAAAGGCCTCAGCTCGCGGTTGTGACTTGCAACGGAAAAGTCATCGCAATGGGACTGTTGCAAACGTGAACTGAAGATACAGTAGTTATTGTTTACGTAAAATAATTCAACAATTACCATAAACATAAGCAGAGTTTGTAAAATTCATTCCTAATTTCACAATCCATGTGAGAAATTATTGAATTTTGAAACTTCCGCTTCAAAAAATGAACGAAGGCTAGGGTTGATACAAATGCGTCAGCCCCGATGTTACGACTCAAGACGAGATCGAAAATAGCCGCCGTCACGTGACACAGTTTCTAGAATGAAAACAAACGAGCGAGGAAGATGGGCAATCTGCATTGCACTTCGGGACGTATGCGTGACGGTGTAACGTTAGAAGTATCTCTGCGATGTCGAAGGCGCTATGTTGGGTGCATGCGAGCTCTCCTTTCATTGCTCACAATAATTGAAATTCGCGGAGTTAGCAGTCGGCCGATTAAAAGTATTAGAAGTGCATCCTTTTTGCTCGACTTTCGAAGTTCTTTGATTTTAATAAATTACTGCTCGCACACAGATTTTTGTGTAACTAACTGCAGCTGCACTCAGATTTTTGGTGAGGTCGCACCACGACCGTACTGAGTTTTTGTCAAAATTCTCGCGACCGTGGAAATTTGTCTACTGACAATACTCTGACCTTGCTGTGTAAGCGGGCTGATAGTTGAAATTGACAGACAAAGCGATAGACAAAGAAGACAAACGGAATATGGAGCGATTCTCTTGGTTGAAGTGGTTGGTTCCAATAGACTAAGAAAAAAATGATGGACTAACTATACGGTTTCTAGTGCCGTTAGTTAGTCTACTACCTGCCTTCTCTGTTCATTGCAACCTCACACTTTCACAAATAGGATCCTTCCAGCGAGTCGATTATTGAAATTGATAGACAATGCTATAGACACAGAAGACATAAGGAGTATGGAGCGAACCTATAGGTTGAAATGGGTGGTTCCAATAGACTAAGCGGGTAACTGATGGACTAACCATCGTTTCTCTCGTGGGTTGTCGTTAGTTAGTCTATTACCTACGTCCTTTAACCACCCACTTTTAACGATAGGATCCCTCCATATCCTTTTTGTCTCCTTTGCCTATAGCCTTGTCTATCAATTTCAATAATCAGCCCGCTGATCCCTTGTGTCTTCTTTGCCTATAGCCTTGTCTATCAATTCCAATAATCAGCCCGCAAGTTCTCGAGACACCTGGAACTCCAGTGTGCGGCAACGCGGGTTGGCGATGATTCGTATGTGGCTCGCGTAAGTGGCTTCTCGGTACACGACACGGAGACCAGAGTCGCGTCCGCCCCCGATCTCAAACACTCGGCGCATGCGCACGCGCCGACCGGCGACCACCGTGCTGGAGGCTCCTCTCCCGATAACGCGTCGTCGACGGGAGTCGTCGGCACGAAACGGAGCTTCGGACCAGGACACCAACTTCCAGGATACCACGGAAATTCCGCGTACCCAACGCAGCAGCTTGCGATAGCTCCGGCCGGTGCACGTGCCTTGTCACATCGAGACGCACTTCCAGAGGATCCAGATTATATGGGTCGAGTTGAATCTGGTCGCGTAGACTCGGGTCTTGCCACCCCTAACATGGATCCAGCACTCCCGTTCCACGACTGTCAAAAGTTCCGGAATTTCGGAACTTTTTTGTTCCAATTTCTTCCATTCTATGGCCGTCAGAAGTTCCGGCATTCTTTTTAGATGTTTGAAAAGTTCCGAAAAATGCCAAAGATCCTGATCCTTTTGGGAATTTCAAAAGTTCCGGAAAAAGTTCAGGAAACTCTCAAAAGTTCAAAAATTTGGAACTAGTTCCGGTAAATAGGAGTACTGCATGGATCGGCTGCGAACGCATTAAAAAGAGAACCGGAGGAAGAGATAGAAAGAGAAAAAGGAGAGGAAACAGAGGGAAAAAAGGAGAAGACCCCCAACACTTTATTCCGTGCTTTCATTTATCATTTTCTTGCCAGAGGCGGATCCATCAATTTTGCAACACTGGATCCCTTCATTTAAACCTATGTCAAATGATCGATTCTTGTCGGAGCACCTGGCCCGTCCAAGAATCGATACATTTCCATACGTTGAAATGGAGAAAAACAATGTTGCCACTTTTGCTGGATCCGCCGATATTTCTTGCTTTATCTTTTCCATCACTTCTTTTACCTCTCCTTTCTCTCTCCTCCATCTTCCTCCCCTTCTCCTCCTCGCCTTCTCTTTTCCTTCTCGCTCTTCTCCTCCTCTTCCTTCCGGTCTTTAACGAGTTCTCATCTGACATTTGTCAGGAGTCCCAGGAGCCGAGTCCGTCGGACCGGGGTTATAATGACGTCCATTTGCCGTTGCCGCGGCGCGGGGAG
>NW_017566832.1:3089715-3102182 GCF_001854935.1 Bemisia tabaci | reverse complement strand
CGTCGCTTCGCCGCCGGGGGCCGGGGCGTGGAGAGAGCGTCTTGGCGACATTATAAAACGCTTGCGCTTCCGTTGGCCGCGACACCGAATACTTGTCCGACACGAGGAACACGGAAATGAACTATGCGCTGGAGACGCGGTTCTATTCGCGCCGCCGACGTCGCGGAAGTCGCCGGGTCCGATTCGAGAATTCGCCGGCCTCCCATTCACCGGAGAGGGAAATGGGTCACGTCAACACCTACTGCGCCAGAAGCTCGACAATGGATGTGGGGTTCGTATGGAGCGCCGGACATGGAATGGAAATCGTAGCCCATTAACCCAATCTCCATGGTAATGGAGATGTTGCATGTGCGAGGAATTTGCGATTTGACTGTTGATTCTTGTGTAGAAGTTAGCCAGAAACACGATGAAGCCACTGGTTTTCCCTGAAATCAACTCCCAAGCTCAAAAAAAGCTCTCAAGTTGAGGCCAAAATGGGAGGGGGGGGGGAATCCCACCATAGAACCCATCGTATATGTAATTTCATGACTTTAAACCTGTTTTTCTAGATATAAAACAAATGTCAAAAGACATGAACAAACACTACAGGACTCCTCGAGTGGGTGATTTATGAATAGTTGTTCCTATAGACAGGTTTTCATTTCTTCTTATTTTCTTTTCTCAGAATTATTTTAGACTTTTCTTTCGACTTCAACCACAATATGTATGCGTGGTACAAATAGAGTTAAAAATGCTGATAGAAGAAACAGAGCAAACTAACTCTGCGTTGGAGGGTGAGCTGCGTGTGGTTTTAACTCGCGTGAATTTCAAGAGTTTCCATTGACCATCAGTGTTGGTATCATCGTGCACACAACAGCTGAAGTGTTTGCTGAAGTGTTCAACTAGAATTCGCGCAGTGTTTGTTTAAGGCAATGCGGGAACAGATGATTTGCATTTGTTGAAGGCCAATAGTCATAACATACCTTTTGTCGAATGTCTGGATATACTGGGCGATGGGTCAGATTTTGATAATCTACAAAGTTTTGCATGTTTCACCACCATGTTGCTAATCCATTTTCTGTAATTTTCAATACTTCACATCGTGTAAAAGACAAGGGGGCTGTGTAATACGCTGTCTACCCGTTATGAGGCCCAACAACCCAAAAGAACGGTTCCTCGATCACATTTCAAAACTTAAATGACGATTAAGAGGTCTTTCTACGTTTTCACTAGCCGTAAATATCATGGAGATTGGCCCAATAGATCTCTAGAACGAACTTTGACAAAAACTGCGAATTCGGGAAACCAGGGAGTTATAAATGATTGTTTCATTTAGTATCAACGTTCCTTGGACTGCTAGAATAATTTAAATGGTCCTAGAATGATCTCAAAATTTTCAAAAATATTTTTTTTAACGCGCTGAAACCAATATCTGGATAAAAATTAGCCAAATATTTGGAATTTAAAATCGAGTGCCTCAAATTAGTGAATTGTAGCAATTGACATGAAAAATTGGTCATGACCACATGAGTTGCATTGGACATGAAAAATTAGGAAAAACCGCGCTGCGCTGTGCTAAACGCAAGGCATCGTTGCCCGAAAGTGCTGAATTAACAGCAATTACCCTCCATTTAAACCCACGACACCACGTTTAATCCCGCAATCTTTGCGACCTTGCAGCAGGAACGAGCGGCGCACATTGGTACGAGCCTTTGAAAGAGGTCAGAAATGAAATTTTTCATTGAATCAGCAAATTCGGGGGTTGATTTCGTCACACCATACGCTTAAAGGAATGCTTCTTTAGGGTAAATCAACGAGAAAACCAATAAATCCACCTTTGATTGAGTCAGGTGTGAACAAAAATTTTAAGATACCATATCCGACCTCTTCAATTATTTCGCACCTCTGTGCGGCAGACATCCCGATGCAGGCGCAGATGAGTGCACTTTCGACAAGAGCTCGAGAGAAAAGTAAATAACTGAGAAAAGCGTCAGACTTTAACCTGGAGTGGTAGTCGAGATCGAGAACCTGTTGGCGAGTTCACTCGAGTTGGAATTACGACAGGCATTATGTAGAATATTTTAAGAATTTGCCGAGAATCATGGACCAGTTTTTGGCGTGGTTGCGAGTTTTCATGTGAAGATTCTTCTTGACGAGCGAATGTGTTTTCTTGAAAGAGTCTCCACGGGGCAGTCTTCTCGTTGCGTTAAAGGTCTCGATTTACTTGTTGTTACTTGTTTGTTTGATAGTTTAATTCGTTGTTTAAATTGTGACAAGTTTCCAATGAAGAATCATTAACGACACTGTTAAAATGGTCCAGTTAAACGTAGCGTAGTATTGCCCACCGATAATGCGCCCGAAACTGCATTGCTCCAGCTCCTAAATTCCACGTGGCCATAAAAATGCCTGACAATGATGTTGGAATGGCATGTTTTTTTGGAAGGGGGGGGGGGTTGACTTCTACAAGTTCCAGTCAAAATGATGGCTCAATTTAATTTGGCGACCTTACGAGCGCTTTTCGAATGCCTCGATTTCCAACAAAAACTACATCCTCCCGTGGGACGCTGTTTTTTTTTCTGGAAAAATACCGTTAATTTGACTGTTAGCGGGTGTCTTTCGGTAATCGTTACACACGCGATAAAATGGACTACGTTTTGCAATTTGGAACTAAAATTCTACCCCGGTTTAAAAACAACATGAGTGTCATTAGTTTCCCATGCACATAAGTGTTTTTTCAGAAGAGCCAGAATTTATAGTTCCAAATTGCAAAATGCAGTCCAAATGTTCCGGTAAAAACTGATGGTATTAAAAAAATACGACTGTCTCGTTAGTTTCTCGGGACCAAATAAGAATCGAGGGTCTCGCACGAAGTGGATAACAAGATTTGCGCTCCAGTTGCAGCTAATTTGTGTGCGTCTATGCTTTTTTTGAAAACTTTTTTACGATTACGAAAAGTTCAGTCATTGGGTGAAAATGGGTCACTTCATGGAATTAAGCGATTAGTTCTTCTTAATAGACGGATGTCACTTGAACATTTTTTGGTTGAAGATGCTGTAACAATGAGAATTCTGGTTCATCTGAACCTCGTCTTGTTATAACTATACAGATTTTATTTCCCAGTAGCAATATATACTTGAAAAATAAGTTTCAGCCTTCATTATTACTGCGAGGCTTGGCAAATTTACTGCTTACTTTTTAACGGTAGTAAATACTAAACGAAATGAGAATAGAGTGTACGAAAAAGTGTACATAGTTGCACTTATACAAAAGATAAATAGTATACGAAATGCAGAAGGAGTAAACTTCGGCTCAGGCTACGAAGGTGAGACAGTCTTACCATGGTCGTAGTTGGACCGCGTTTAGCAGACAGGAACCAAGCTACATCGGCTATTGCTAAATTTAACTGAGCAATTTAATTTGTTAAAAGAGAACGTGGGGATTTCTTTGCAGATTTTAAGGAATTCGCTCCGTATTAAGGTAATGCACTGAAATTTGAAAAAGAAAAGAAAAAAAGAAGAAATAAATCCGCAGAACCGTTTCCATGTAAAAAATTAAATTGCCCAATGAAATTTGGCAAAAGCTAATGTGGCTTGGTTCTTTTCTGCTTAACGCGGTTCGGTCAGGAGAGGCATCGGCGATCAAGCACTATTCTGATGGAGGAATTACAGGGACTTTTTCCGCCCGGGCAACCGTTATGATGACGTTCGAAAACTCACCAAAATATTCGCATGAATAATTTCCGCACTAAATCACTTTATCCATCAAACCTGCGTCAGCATCTCGGAGAAATTGGCTACTTTCTTTTAGGGCCATAAAATTTATTTGTCGGAAGGCTACCGACATTTTACGATCTGTAACAGAAGTTACCTAATAATCAGAGTCGTCTCTTCGTTAGCTCTGACTGGCTTAGCTCACTCTTATCCTCACTTTTAAGGCAAGTCATTCGTTTCAATGGGCCTGTTGCAAACTTTTGCTAGAGCAAAAATAAGAGTTGTTCCTTATAGATGATGTCTCAAAAATCATGATGAGCGCATCGGCAAACTCTGAAATGCACTCCTAACTTCACAATCTGCGTAAGAAATTTGCGTTTTTTCAGCTCCCCGCTTCAAAAAGGATACATCGCAGGTGAACATTTCGTTAGAGGAGTCATTCCATTCAATCCCTGATCAACATGGTCGACGCTTCCGCGCGCAAGTTGAGGAGAGCACGAGGTCAATCAAGGCGGATATGTATTAAAGCCAGAAAAATGTGAATGTAAACACGCCGATTGTTATCAGGTGGTTAGAAGCATCGTCCCGTCACATGTTTTTGGCGGATTGGCGTCGGCTATGTTGAATATTGCGTGGTATCCTTGTGAGCAGGGGTTGGATGGAATGACTCCTTTAACGAAATGTTCGTGCAGTGATATCGCTTTTGAAGCGGGAAGCTCGAAAAAACACACATTTCTTACGCAGATTGTGAAGTTAGGAGTGCATTTTAAACATTGCCGATGCGCTCATCGTGATTTTTGAAACATTTTCTATTGGTAACAACTCTTATTTTTGCTCTAGCAAAAGTTTGCAACAGGCCCATTCTGCACGTTAGCATCAGTGGCGTGGCGTGAATTATCGATGTTTCCCCATTTGAAGCTATGGTAAAGAATCGATTATTAAGGCGTTCGTTGTAAACACCCTGTTTATCGATCATTTTCCATAAGTTTAAACGGCAGATCCATTGATATATCTCAAAGCACGAGAATAGAACCAGTGGCGGGTTGATCTGTCATTTAACCGCATGGAAAAAGGTCGACGTACAGGATGTTTGCAACGACACCTTAATAATCGATTCTTTACCATAGCTTCAAATGGGGAAACATCGATAATCGATTATTTACGCCTTGCCCTGCCCCGTTCCCGGTGAGCCAACGATGATTATTTAGTTATTGAGTGCAGTTAGGGCAGGTGTTACTCCGCGAATCTATCCCTCCGACGTTGCCCAGTTTCGTACACGAATAATTTTTTTTAATTTTTAAAAAGTTTTAAGGTTTAAAGAAGTTAAAGTAACTAGAATCGATGTATTCTTTACGGAGAATCATCGGCAGAACACGATTTTGGCATTAGGCGCCTTCGATTTAAATGATACACCACGCTTTGCTCCGCAGTTAGTTTACTTGCTCACTACGATAAAATATACCAAAATATGGAATGATTATGAAGAGACCGCAAAACACTGTTCACTTTCCCAAGTTTCAATGAAAGACCCCAGCAAGGACTGCAAAAAAGTGCCTTCCAAAGGTCTGATAGGTAAAGAGGTCCTCCGCAATGCTCTAGAGTACCTATATTAAGAGAGTATGGCCACTGGGCCCCATGGAGAGGCTTAGGAACCAAAAATGGCGGTGCTTTGTTTTGGTTTTTGTGGATGGGAGGGGGTCATTGCCAACTTTTGACGGTTACCACCAACCTTACTTGCTGCCAACCTTACTACATTCAAGATAATTCTGCTCAAAAATTGCACACGATTAGTCTTAAAAATATGTAAAGAAGTCGCAAGAGTGCATTTGAGTAAATTTCTCGTTACGATAAGCAAAGAAAACTACATTTTGAGTCATTTTGCATTACATTAATTTATGGCGTCCGCCATTTTTGGGTCCTAAGGGCTCCATTCAGCCTAAGATGGCTGAGCCAATCGGAGGTGGTAACCCCAGTGGCCATACTCTCTCAATATAGGTACTCTACAATGCTCGTATCACACCATCGAAGTAGAGTCCGCAGAAAGGCTCATCGATGGCATTGTTGACTGTTGACTGTTAGCTGTTAGCCACTCAAAGATGGGCCAGACGATCTTAGAAGGTAATCGATGTGTTTGGGACACATCATGGATCGGATTTTGAAGTTCTCAAGAAACTTCATGCCAAACTGGCTGAGAAATCAAGTAATAAGTGATTCTCCATAAGTGACAGCTCTACTTCAATCAAGTGATACGGGCTCAATGCAAGAATCTACTCCGAGCAATGCACTTACATTGCATCTCCCGCTGCTACTTCCACATCGCTCTTTTTGTTTTCTTTTTGAGTGATTCCATTTAATACTAGAAAAGGCTTGGAAATACGAACCTTCCATTGCACAGTATTTTTATTCTGTTCTGCAGTTGTTTAAAACAAGCCAAATTTCAAAAATTTGAAAGTGCGACAAAAAATGAAAAAAAAACCGGACCTTTTTGCGGAATTTCCGCACTTTTTCAGTACTTCCGACCACCCTTAAAAAATCAGTACTATTTCCGATCTTTCCGGAAATTCCGGACTTGTAGACACCCTGAACTGGCGCCAAAATCAGCCCGAAGTACACGGAGAAAAAAACTTCGTACGTGGGACCCGAAATTTCGGTCATATGGATCTCTGAAGTTTTCGGATCGAGCATCTGAACACTTTAGATCTAGCTGTCGAGGTTCGGATCACACATCTGAAACTTCAGTTCTTATGTCTGCAGTACTTCGGTTCTCACATCTGAAGTACTTCAGATGTAAGAACTGAAGTTTCAGATGTGTGTTCCGAACCTCGACAGCTAGATCTTAAGTGTTCAGATGCTCAATCCGAAAACTTCAGAGATCCATATGACCGAAACTTCGGGTCCCACGCGGAGAAAAAAAACTCGTGCGTGGGACCCTAAGTTTAGGTCATATGGATCTCTAAAGTTTTCAGATTGAGCATCTGAACACTTTAGGTCTAGCTGCCGAGGTTCGGATCATACATCCGAAACTTCAGTTCTTACATCTGAAGTACTTCAGATGTGAGAACCGAAGTACTTCGGATGTGAGAACCGAAGTACTTCAGATGTAAGAACTGAGAACTGAAGTTTCAGATGTGTGATCCGAACCTCGGCAGCTAGACCTAAAGTGTTCAGATGCTCAATCTGAAAACTTCAGAGATCCATATGACCTAAACTTCGGGTCCCACGCACGAGTTTTTTTCTCCGTGCACGCAGAAGATTTTTTTTTCCGTGTATAGTTGGGATTGTGATACTTTCTTCCGTGTTATTATTTCAAAACTTCAAAGAAATCCAACGAAACTCTAGACGGATAAAACCATGAAATTCGTGTCTCCGATGCCATGAGGACGGACTTTCCGCGTGGCGCGGCAACAAGGGCCACCGTCGCGATGCATAGAAAGTGACGAACCGTGTAGCGACTCGGAGCGTCGCGGCGCTAAACCGAAACGGCGGATCTGCATAGGATATCCGCTGGGGTGGGAGCGGTTCTCGCCGAGTCGGAGCCGGCCGCAGCGGGGAAGATAATAAATACCAACTTGTTTACGCAAACGACCTGCCTGAAGTTCAATCCGCACCGCCAGGCCTCTCTAATCAATCCTTTGTAATGGTGCCCCCTCCCCCCCCCCACGCCGGGGACGATTCACGCTCGGAACGAAAGCTCGGAGCTTGCAGAGTAGAAAATGCGTCGCCGACTCGGGCTGTCACTGGGAAGCTGTTGAAAAATGCGTCCTCGCGTGAAATTTTGCCGCCATAGGGTAATTAGGAGTTGGAAACGGGTAGTAGGCTAATATAGGGTAAAAATCAAACGGCTCGAATATATTCCCTCGTCAAAATTAAACGCCTACTTTAGAGACCTCTCGCTCATAAGCGATGTAGTCTAGTGAGGCTTTTTTGTAAAGAAAAAATAAAAATCGAAAATAATGCCAGAGTTGCGACAGAATTTGGAAAATTAAATTCCCTGACATTTCCCTGATTACTCTGACACATTTTGGTGAAATTCCCTGACAATTGGACAAATGCCCGATTGATAAAAAAACAAAGTTAGAAATAGTTACGTTAGATGTTCGAAACGTTAAACCCACTAGAAACGGTAAATAAAGGTGACTTGACGATTCTTCCCTGACATTTTCGTCATTTTCCCTGATGCTTTAAAATTCCCAGACATTTCCCGGTTTCCCGTTATTTCCTGAATTTGGCAACCCTGTAATGCTGACTTTCGCTATAAAACGTGGAGGTCTTAAAAGCGATACCATTGGTTTTCTCGTTAAATTAACTTGCGGACACACCCCTCAAACTTTAAAATCTCACGGAATAAACATCTAAATTCGCAGATATAGTGGAAAAAACCTTGTCCGAGCTCTCGCAATGACTCGATCAACGATCAACTGGACTGCATTTTGCAATTTGGAACTATAAATTCTGGCTCTTCTGGAAAAACACTTGTGTGCATAGGGAAACTAATGGAACATACGTTATTTTTAAACCGGGCTAGAATTAAAAGTTCAAAATTGTAATATCCAGTCCAACTGTGCGACGCTTCATCTCAGCCCAGGACAACTGATACCCAGACCGAGGTTTTTCACTGGGACCTCCGTCCAGCCTGCCGTGGCCTGGCATTAGCATTATTCATTTACTCTGGCCCATAATTACGTTAACTAAGGTCGGCGATACTCCGGTAGTATTCGGGGCGCGTGGTACTCGCTATCGGATAAGTACACGGAGCAAGAACAATGCCACCATTGTTCCCGCCTCGAGAGCTTCTTCAGAGACTCTCCCCCCCTCCTTCCCCTCCGGGGGGGGGGGGGGGGGCGGGGGGTGCCTAATGAGTTGGGGGCGGGCGACTACAAACGGAGTGCAGTTCCGGCTCTGGGGTTTGATTGAGTGATCAGGGGCCACGATGTTGCCGGGAGGTGAAAACCGTCCGTCTGGCCCGTGCCGCTCATCCTCCATCGAAGGCCCCTGAGGGTGTCGCGTAGAGACCGGAGTAAAGTACCTATATTAAGAGAGTATGGCCACTGGGCCTCATGGAGAGGCTTAGGACCCAAAAATGGCGGTGCTTTGTTTTGGTTTTTGAGGATGGGAGGGGGGGCATTGCCAACTTTTGACGGTTATCACTAACCGCACTTGCTGCCAACCTTACTACATCTACGATAATTTTTCTCGAAAATTGCACACGACCGTAAAAATATGTAAAGAAATCGCAGCAAAATGACTCAAAATGTAGTTTTAGTCATTTTGCATTACATTAACTTATGGCGTCCGCCATTTTTGGGTCCTAAGGGCTCCATTCAGCCTAAGATGGCTGAACCAATCAGAGGTGGTAACACCAGTGGCCATACTCTCTTAATATAGGTACTCTAGACCAGAGTGGGTCAGTTGCGCTGGTCTCAAAATCGTGTATTGATGCTTGATTTTTGTCGATCGGCTAAAAATATTAAGATTTGTCTAAACAGCAACTTTCTGCGCTCAATACTAATATCCGAGATATCGCGCTTTGAAAAATTCGGTTTCTAACGTCATCCACCGCGGTAGTGACACCCTTGGTTTCGTCCAGCTTGCTTTCATCAGTCAATGAAACACACGTTTGCACTGGAACGTGTAACTCGGATGAAAGCAAGGTGGAAGAAACCAAGAAGTGTGTCTTTACCGCGGCGGATGACGTTAAAAACCGAATTTTTCACAGCGGGATACCTCGGTTGATATCCGGCGCGCGTAGAACGTTGCTATTTGGACGGATCTTATAATTTTTAGCAAGAAAGATTTGAAATTTGTGCGTTATTATCGATTGATAAACCGATTTTCGAAGCGTTGTCTAAAGTTCTTGAGACCCACCGCGAGATTCTCTTCTTCTCGCAAAGCTCGAAAACTGGCCGCCCGCTCGGCGAAGGAACAATCCAAGGAAGGGAAACGTGAGGAGAGGAGGAGAGGGAGGGAGCAATTCGTCCTCCGGACTCCGGATGCTAACTGTAATTCCCGTTGGTTTTCCTTGCTCAATTACGCCGGAAAACAGTTGACGGGGCGACACGAAAGAGGAAGAGAACGGAGGACTCCTCTTGAGCTTTCTTCCCGCCCGGATCCGAGGATAGTGCATCAACTTGGCTTGACACAAAAACAGTGGCGCGGCGTGCTTTGCGATGTATTGATTGATCTGCCATTTAAACCTATTGAAAAGGATCGATAAAGGGTTTTAGCAACGAACAATTTAATAAGCAATTCTTTACAACCACCTCTGATGGGGAAATATCGATTATCGATCATTAACACCCCGCCACTGATATTTACTTAAATTCGGTAGTATTTACTAAAATTTGGTACTAAAATTCTGATATTTACTAAAATTAAGTAGGGTGATACATATATTTAGATTATTTTTCATCAAAATGAGGGGGGGGAGTCCGAACAAGCAACACATAAATTTTAGGGGGGGTCTAGCACAGCGTTACCGAGCGTTACAGGGGGAGGAGAGAGTGAAAAAACCGCAAATTCAGCGTTACGTGAGTTAGGAACGACTCCTTAAAATTATCGAGTTATGCGGGAGACATAGCGCTACTCTTAAAATTCAGTTAAGTCCTTTGGTCAGAGAGGCAAGGAATTGACGTGCGGCAATAAAAAGACAGGAGAATCTTCATCCGAACAGGTAAAGGCGCAGTCAACTTGAATGGTGGCTGACAAGCATGTAAATCTAACTCTGCCAGCATATCATCGTAAAAGAGTTGAGAGAGAGAGAGAAAGAGCGAAAAAACAATTGCAAAGTCATAAAATCCAAAAACGCTCACTTAACAATGACCACTCAGCGATGTTGTCCAGTAATCGAGATAATCTCGAAGTAAAGAAAACTCACACTAACTTGGCAAAGGGTAAAAAAAGTATTCAGGAAAAAATCTCTTGAATACTCGTTAATTTTGTCATGAGAGTCTATACATCCCTTTAACGCGGATTGGAAACTAATCGCCTGTTTCCCCGAGCTGATTATGGATATTGATGGACAAAGCTTTAGACAAAGAAGATACAGGGGGTATGGAGCGATCCTATTGGTTGAAATGTGTGGTTCCTATAGACTAAGGGAGAAAATGATGGACTATAGCTGTCGGGTTTCTCGTGGATTGCCGTTAGTTAGTCTATTACCTACTGCCTTTCTCCATTGCAGCCACCGGCTTCCACCAATAGGTTCCCTCTATATCTCTTTTGTCATCTTCGTCTATAGATTTGTCTATTACTTTCAAAATTCGGCTCGCAGAATGGAGTTCGATTTAAAGGCCTAGATACACCTGCGAATTACTTGCTTGTTGAAAGCGAAACACCAATAAATAAGCAAGGAGGATTTCGATAGCTCGACGTCTTTCCCATTGATGTTTCACTTTTAACGGTCGCCTGTAACTCGCAGGTGTAACCACCGCCTTACTTTTGGTTTGACTCGGATCTGCATTCGCACGCTCAGCACTTTTTTCATCTTATTTTTTGCACACATTTTGATTGCAAAAAACAGTTTGCGCGAAAGGTGCTGGTGCTACTTACTCTGCGAGTAATCCACGAGATTAGTCGCTCTCATCCGGACCGATCTTCGGCAATCGACTTGCCCGCTGGGGATGCATGCAACATCACATAAGCACCTTCTGCAGTATCGGTTTAACGACCACGAAAAAAACATGGTTTTCAAAGGTCAAGTGCCTTGACCACCGTCAGTCAGCAATCTAGATCTTCGATATGAAGATCAAGCCGGTTTTTGCCCTCTAATTTGGAGAAAGTCGCGTCTCTAGCGCCACAACGCGGAAGCCTATTATTTATCAACTGGCGTTTAGGCAGAAATTGGGTATTTTTTATGGAATTTTTTTCCCACCTCTTTTTCGGAGATTTCTTCAATTGAATTATTGCTGAAATTGAAGAAATCATGTTGACCCTGTTGAGACTGTTCACAATGAGATGCAGACAAATTGGGTATGAAGGGCAGATCTATAACGGGCATTCAGAATTACGTGCTTGCCTTTGGTGCTTTTCCCCATTAATTTTACACTTTTTCATCCTCTAAATTTTAAATCTGTTTCTCCCGTTTCGAGAGAGTGAACGGCCTCGGGCAACTTCAGGGATACAAGAAAGGGCGGGCAAAACTTTGGTGACAAGGAGGTTTGCAAATTCGACAAGAGAGGACTTAAGTACTAGAAAAGAAAGAGCAGACTCCATAAATATCAAGAAAAACGCTTAAAAAAAGTCTAAACACTTTAAGCAAAAAAAAAAGAAACATGGTTAGGCTGCCTGCTTCACTAAGACTAAAAGCGATAGATTTCGATTATTTCATATGCATTTAAATGGGCGAAGCTGAGTGTTGCCGACTTGTATAATGTGGTAAGTTTGCAACGTTGCGTTTTGTGCACCTAATGAATGCATGTTAAACAATCGATATTTACCGGGGCAAACTCACATCCCTTGCAAAGAGTCGATTTTTTATGTAATGGATCCAAACGATGGAAAAACAATTGAACCAATTTGCAAGTATAGCCAGGGACCCTCAGGAAAAAGGATGCAAGGCAAATCAGCCACCTGCGGCTCGATTGTGGAATCGATATCGAACGACTTCGATCGATAAAAAGCATTGCTGAGATAGGAATCTATCGATCAAGGTCATTCGATAACGATTCAACAATACTGAACTAGAGCAAAATCCGAGCCGAAAGCGATCGATCACGTGACAACTGGGGATCGAGAGATCATTCTTCGGTCTTATTACGTAACTAACACCCCCCCCCCCCC
>NW_017566832.1:3012428-3078298 GCF_001854935.1 Bemisia tabaci | reverse complement strand
AAAAAAAAAAAAAAATATTGGTAGACAACACTTTCCCCCTTTCTGTTGGGAACTTGCCACTCCTGGGCAACTGCCTTACTTGCCAGCCTTTAAGTCTGGGCATTACAGACAGTTTGGTCAGCTTGTGTGGAATTCCTACATACATATTTTAAGTCACTTTATAGCACTCCCTGGCGCTCTACAACACCTAACCTCCGCTGCCATTTGTCAAACCACAACCCTTCTGCTTCAATCCCATCCCTCCAACCTCTCATAGGGCAGAATTCCTACGATATTTCATCCCAAAACAGGTTTGAAAGAGCACTTCGCCATTCGCCTCACATGGCAAGATCAGTGGAATATTCTCCTCCAAAAAATGCTCTGAGGTGCACCCCTCCCGCATACACGGCTTGGTCAGCCACCACTAAATCTCTAAAACACCATAGATGCGTTCTCTGGAGACATCAGGACAACTGTTGGTTACCCGATAAGTACCCTTGAGAGTTTGACGATCTTTCTTGGCCGTTGAGCGTTGAGATAACCTTAAGGTCTATTTGAACCGCCATGAAAGTCGCATGACGAAAGTTCGTCATCGGGTAATCCATGAAAAATCAGCAACGTTTTTTCTCTGATGCCTTCAGAGAGCGCATTAGGGTGGCCCAATTATACACAGTAAAATTTATTTTGCGAAGTTTTTTGGTCTTACCCCCTAGAACTGTTCCATTTGATCAAAAAACACTCTCTGCCAAGNTCAGTCATTTTACCCTTTTTTAGCGTTTTCTAGATATTTTAGTTGTTTCGCCGCTTTAACGAGGGGTAAAAAATTTTTTTGAAGTGTCTAATACATGTTTTCCCACTTAATTTTTCCTGCTGAAGCCGAACATGACCTCAGATTTTTTCTAGAAATTACACATTTTTCGAAAAATGGATTTTTCTGGAAAAATGTGTTTTTCAATGTAAAATCCCATATAAAAAAGATGGCTCTGTCGGCACGGGTTAATATTATCCGATTTGGCTGAAACTTGGCAGAGAGTGTTTTTTGATCAAATGGAACAGTTCTAGGGGGTAAGACCAAAAAAATTCTGACATTGCCAAATTTGGGCCACCCTAGAGCGCATCTTTTTCCCTGCCTCCAAACTCGCGGGTGGCCGATGGTGGAACTCTCAACGCGGAGTGCTCCAGAAGAACCGCGGACCATACTCAAGCCACAAAGCGATGCATCGGTGGCGAGGGAGTGGGGGCGGGGCGGGGGGATTACAGTTACTCGCGCGTCTTCCCGTGCGGTGGCGGAGGCTGGACGCGGCCGCGCGGCGCTAATCTCGTTTCACGCTCTGCGCCTGCGCGGACTCCTTTCCCGTCGTGCCGGCCGCACTGCGCCGCCGCGTTGGCCTTGCGGCGCGCCGCTCGCAGGGGCTGCGCATGCGCGACGCGTCGCCGCCGGAGACGCGCATGCGCCATGCGCCGCTCGGGAAATAACACCGATCGTAGTCGAAACGGAGGCTGCACCTCTGGAATCCTTCATCCTGGCCAAAGAAAAGAGACCTCCCATTGGCCTCTTGGCGACAGGTGGGAGCTTTTACTTTCAGGGATTCAACACTTTCTTAAGGACTGATGGGAGTGACAGTCATCTTACCTACTAAGTGAATGATGAGCTTCGGGTGACGTAATGAGCCGAGCTCTCCAACCTTCGGTTCTCCAAACTTCGGTTCTCCAAACTTCGGTTTGTTTGAAAAATGAAATTTGTAACACTTTGTTAACCATCCACCTGGTAGGTAGGTCAGTAGTTGAATGTTGGAGTGCCGAAAGTAAAAACTTCCACAATTATTGTTAAGATTCCAGTGGTGGGAATCTTGGCTATGATCCTGGCATTACTTCTTTCTCGCTCGTCATTTCAGATGAGAATACCCCTCACACTAACTGTGTGGTAGGCGATTGCTAGACTTCTACGTAGTTACAGTGCACACTTGAAAATGCCGGTCAATGTTCTAAAATGTAAACAGAATTCTGTGTCGTTGCAAGAAAGCTGGAAACGATATATTTTCGGGACCCTGCACTGCTACCTATAACGAGTTGAAATTCGGTTCGAAAAGTAATGGACTAACTAACGACAACACACGAGATACCCTCCCTTTAGTCAGTCCATCATTTTCCCCCTTAGTTTACGGTAACCACCCGTTTAAACTAATAGGATCACTCCACGTTCCCATTGTCTTCTTTGTCTATTGCTTTGTCCGTCAGTTTCAATGATCAGCCCGCATCGGACTGATTATTTACTGAAATTGGTAGACAAAGCTAAAGATAAAGAAGACATGGGAAATATGGAGCGATCTTATTGGTTGGAGTGGCTGGCTCCTATAGACTCAGGAAGAAAATGATGGACTAACTGCAGGGACTCTCTTGGGTTGCCGTTAGTTAGTCAATTCCTTACCACCTCTGCCCATTGCAACCACTCGCTTCCGCCAATAGGCTTCAACCATATCCTTCGATGTGCCTTGTTTGTTATCAATTTTCTCTTTTTCTCAGATCCCGGCCACCGGCTCAGGTTTATCATCGTTTTTTTTTAAAAATTTGTATTGTTTTCGACTGAAAATGACTCAGTTTTGAGTCGAAACGTCTCGGGTTTTATTAGTTGTGTATTTTTAGCCTTGTTTCCCGTTTTTCCTCCTTGTTTTTTCCACTGTTATCATATCTTCTTTGTCTTGTTTGTCTATAGTTTTGTCTATACATTTCAATAATATCCCTATGAAAGTAATCTATATGGACCCTTTTATAGCGAAGACGATGGAGACGAGGAAACTTGGCACGGGTGCGGTGACGACAGCGGTGAACGAAGTGGTTAGGGAAGCCGCACTCACCACAGTTGTAGCAGGAGCACTCTCACTTGCCCGTCATGGGTTGTCCGGCTCTGGCGCTCGTCCCTGGCTCGGACGGCCACCACGACCGGAGGACCCGGCTCGGACTCCCGCTCCTCCGGGCTCCTCTGCTCTGCAATCACTCGCACCGTGCGCTCCCATACTCGCACTCATGCTCCCATCCGAGCTGCCATCTAACCGTTCGCGTTCGCCCACCTCCGTCGCTGCGCTACCAGGACCGTCCACCGGGCGCTGGGAGCCGCGTCCCGTCACCGTTTTACCATTCCTTGCGTCCCCAACGGCCGATTCTATTCCCACGAACGGAGTGTCCGAGGGACCCGACATTAGTGACCAGGCCTAAAGAAAGTACGGGATCGCCGCAATGATCGCTTTCGGTTCCACCGGATACAGTATATTTCAGAGATTACGGTGCTACGTACCCAGGAATGTAAAGAGTACTTTTGCGAGTCATCGTTCAGATTCGCCTATTGATGACTGATGATCGAAGAGATGGACAAATGGTTGGGCAAACAGAATTCAATTGAGGAGCTTTTCGGAAAAAGGGGCACGTAGCAAAAAATAGCGTTTGAGAAAAATGCATTTTAAGTTTCCATCATTAATTTCTGGCCATTGATGGTACCTTTCATCGCAGCTTGGACTCCCGATTTCGAACGAAAGTCACTGTCAGTGGCCATAGAGAAATGATCAAAACTTCAAATGCATTTCTCTCTTCTCAAGTGGTCACCTCGACATTCATCAGTCATTATTACATAAGTCATAGTCATATCAATCGAGTTACCAAAAGCAGAGAATGGGTCAGTTGCGCTGGTCACAGAACACAAGCTAAAAACAATGAGACCTGCCCAAACAGCAACTTTCTACGTTCAAAGTTAACCGAGATATGGCGCTTTGGAATATTTTGTTCGTGACGTCATCCACCGAGGTGGTGACATCCTTGGTTTCTTCCACCTTGCTTTCATTAATCGGTAAAACGCACTTTTACACTAGTTGTCCATCGTGGAGGTCGGATGAAAGCAAGGTGGAAGAAGCCAAAGGTGTCCCTGACGCGGTGGATGACGTCATAAACTGAATATTTCAAAGCGCCATATCTCGGTTGTTGCAGTTTGGATGGATCTTATTACTTTAAGGTGATCTACAAGAAGCAAGCATTAAAACACGAATCTGAGACCAGCGTAACTGTCCCAAATGATTCTGCCGTGCGAAATGCACCCGTGCATTCCTACTGGTAGTTGGACCGCATTCAGGAGAAAGGAATCAAGCCACATCAGCTATTACCAAATTTAAATGGGCAATTTAATTTTTATAAGAGAACGTTCGTGCGGATATTCCTTTGAAAATTTTAAGGAGTTTTCTTCGCACTAAGAAGAAAATTCACTGAAATTTGAACAAAAATCCGAACAACCGTTTTCGTGTAAAAAATTATATTGGCCATTTACATTTGGCAATAGGTGATGTAGCTTGGTTCCTTTCTGCTTAACGCAGTCCAGTTAAAAGCGCTCGTCCAGTACAATTTTCGACGGATCGCTTCCGGATGGTCACAACTCAACGCGCACACAGATGATCTTTTGATACGACCACTTGGCGGCACCAACCACCAACTACCATCCACCGACCAGTCATCAGTTATCGATTCGTTCTGATGCAAGTTTAATTGAGCTCCACGCTCCACTCAGTGTTGTCATAATGACACAATTGTGCTTATCGGTCGGCACATAGAAATCTCACGTTGTCCTGCGAATGGCAACCCTGCGGGAGAGGCTAATTTCGCGATCCCTACCGCGTGGAGCCAGGATCGAAGCGTAAATACCTGTATTACGAGCTGAAAGCTCCTTGGGCCGGCCATGAATTTTCAGGCGAATTTTACGGCTCTCGCTCATCGAGATCCCTCGGCGGAATATTTGCTGTTTCACTTTGACGTGAGCTAAGTATACACATTACTGTCACGTCCGTTATCCGTTTGTTCCCGTGCTCCGCAGCACATTTGCCAGCTTGGACTCTCGCGTAGTCTACAGGGTGTCCCGAAGTTAAACACGGTAGTTAAAAGTAGTTAAAATTGATATGAAAGTGGCAGGTACGGCGCACTTATGGCACGAAATAAGTAGTATGCATCAATGACTACTTAAAAAAGTTAGTATTAAACTACGTTAGATTTGAATATCCCTTGGGGCAGTATCTAACGGTTCAATATGGACTTCTAGCGAGTCACATGCATTAACTTTTAATTTTCAACAAGAATCCTGAGTCCTGAGGGTAATGCAAGGACAACTTGCAATATCGGTAACAAGGTAAGCGCAACTGCCGACCTACAATAATATTATGCTTGATGAAACGGGGAACACTGACTCGGTCTATTTATGCGCTAGGAACTGCGAACTGAGGATGAAATATATTAAAATAATTCAATGAAAATTTTGGAAAAGGACTATTAATCGCTAGAGTAGCGGAGAAGCAGTAAATTTTCCACGGAACATTAAAAAAGAGATAAAAAATTCCTAAAAAATATTTATACGTAAGAAAATTTGAGGTTATAAAGAACGTCATGAAGGTCCAAGGATTTCGAACTTCCGTTTGTCCAGGCTTCGAGGCTAGATTGGCGCATGATGGAAATGCGCAAGCATGAGCTGATGCAAGAGCATACGGTATAAGTGATAGATTCACCTGGAGCGCCGTTGAAGTCACTTTTTGAGGCTATTTTGTCCACGACTCCTAAGACTAATGTGCGGCGACTAGCGATGCAGTATGCGCGGGATCTCAGCTCCAAACTTCGCGCAGATAATGCAGGAATGAAATTTACTTCCTGAAAACTGGGAGTTTTGAACATTTTTTTGATTTTTCATGACTTACATCAACATAATTTGACAAAAATCGCGAGAATTATTATCGACTTAAATTAATAAATCCTAAGACCACTCGCGGCCCGCGATTCGTCCAAAAGCCGCCGTGTAAAAAATGCCTACGGTTTCCACTTTCCGGCAAACAAGAGGCCAGAAATCCATCGTTTAAGGACTGACTTCGTCGGCTCTCCAATACATTGCGACTCTATTGTACTCTATGTGCAGGAGCTGTGAAAAGAGAGGGCTGCATGCTTAAAATACGATTGAGTACTCTCAAATAATTCATGCAAGTTTGTGAGGGGGCTCATTACAGTATGGCTGGCAAAATGTATTTTTATTATTCCCTGACGTCTTCTGAAGAAATTCCCTGACATTTTTACGATAACGTGAGGGAGCTTAATTAATGTGATCACAACAACGCGAAATCGCGTTGCTGATCATCAGCCGACTCATCGCGGCCCCGATTTTTACGTGGAACCCGGTTTCACAAAAACTTTCCTGACTGTCCCCGGTTATCCTCGCCTCTCTCAGAACACTGTCTAAACTCCGATGTCAATAGATCGTTTTTGATAGTGGTTCGATGTATCGTTTGGTTCAAAACAATTGAACATTGTCCCATCATCAATACCCTCCGACAAAACTTTCAGGATTTCAGCCGGAAAAGCTGAAAATGAGAAAATTCCTAACTATTTCACCTTGCGATGCCAATTAGCACTCATAAAAATCAAAAATCTACCAGAAAACCCCCGTTTTCTCAGATGACTCGATTGACTTTTGAGGCTATGTTTTCATGCTGAACCAATCGATATCGATACGATCTCACCTATTTGATGTATCGAAAACTATCTATGATTCGATTTTGAGCTGTTGTGGCCTAACGTTCCTTTTTCGGAGGATAGTCACAGGTCACATTGAGACATTTTGTGAAACCCCGCAGGAAGATTACCGCAAAACGATTTGGCAAGAGCGGGCAAGATCTACCGGTGAGACGACTCGGTCTCAGTATCGAATGGTATCATCGACCGTCTGGTCTATCCACTGCCGGAGTGTTGACTATTGTCATGCAAATCCAAGGCCGTGAGAGTGCCGTACTCACCGCGGCGGCATCGCTAAAACCGAGAGAATATGCTGGAATTCATCCGCAAAAATCTGAGACTGAAAATCCAGTCGTGTTTCACAGTGATCTCCAAGAGCGCGGGAAGAACAGCTTGATTGCATAGGCGTTTTCTGAACTTCCTTGGTGAAAATTGGCTGTAGGACCAGCGTTCCAAAATACCATTGACCTATAGCCCGCTATAAGATATCTTATAGCTTCTATAGCATGGGGATGCATAGCATAGACGTTCTACGCTTAGGGAACTAATGATACACATTTCATTTCAGTCAGACATTTTAGCTCTTCATTGCAAAATGCAGACCATATATTGTTTCTAATTTGAGTCGAAAATACTACTTCCTCATTACAAAATGGACCACTAGACAAGGTATGAATTCCAGCATTCTGATTCATGTTTCTTAGCCAAATTTTCACGTAGAACACGATGTGCACAACGAAAATTACCGATATCAACTCCTTACGAAGATATTTAATGATTCTTGATGCGTGAATTTAAACCACCCGCTAATGAAAACTTAATGCTCTACGTGTTTCACATCGCGAGCTAAACATCATCATGACAGTCTCTGCGATATAAAAATCTAGCAACCCCAATATTGACGCTTTGGCTCAGCTATAGCAAATTACTTGTCGTTTGAACAAAACATGGTGGGAAATGAACGTTCCTCGATTGAGAGGCTTGCTGAAACCGTTGTAATGCGCGATTTGACTCACGTGGAGCTTTGAGTTTCTTGTGAGCGAGCAGTTCAAATTCCTCGTAACCAATGTGAAATAAAAATGTTAATATCTCAGTAAGGAGTTGGTTTCAGTAATTTCCGTTGCGCGAATCGTGTTCTACGTGAAATTTTGGTCGAGAAACAAGTAAGAATGCTTAAATTCGTACCTTGTCTAGTGGTCCATTTCATCATTTTACCTGACATTTCCAGGTTTTCCCTGACTTTTTAGAATTCCCTGACATTTCCCGGTATTCCTTGACTGTGGCAACCCTGTGATTCTAGCTGATCAAATCCGGCCCAATCACGTTTCAAAAATGCACTCGAAATATTTTAGGATTTGTGCGGGTACAGGCTACACGGCAACTATGGCTCTGTTTCCATGCCTCTCTTTCTTTCTCTCCATCAGATTTTGCTCTTGGATTTTCTTTTAGTGGCTGGTGTACCAGTGTACCGAGCCCGGGCCGCTGGCGAGACGAGAGATATTTTTTTAAGCGACACGCTCTGGGCAGCTGTGAATTGTAAGCGATTTGTTTTGGTTCGACTCCGAAGCGGAGATGTATCAGATTCGATTCACATTCGAACCTGGCTGTCCGCTGTCACAGCGTCGTCTGTGTCACAGATTGTGCTGTCGCGGCCGCCATGTTGACTTTTAAACATGACAAAAATTAATAAAAAGGTAACATGAAAATAATTTCAAAATCAAAAAATTAAACGTGAGTACGAGGGAAGTGGCAGGTTTTCTTGGATTTTAAAATTCTCTGACTTTTCCGGATTTTCAAACATAAAATCCCCTGATTTTTTCCTAAAACAATGAATTTCTTTCCCTTTTATCAATTTTTTTCGTATAATTTCTTGCAAAAAATATTATCACAAATTTCAAACGTGAATTAGCTTGAAATCGAAAAATTACAACTTTTTTACTGGAAGAAAAGATATTAAGGTTCCGATGCGAAATCCCTGCATTGATAAGATTGGGAGAAATTCTCTGATTTGGCCTATTTCTCTGACTTTTCAAAAACTTATCACCGTAACTATGTGCCAATAAATTAAGCCAAAACAAATCAGGAGTAACGCAAGGCCTACGAACACTGTGCCTTTTGGCACAAATTCGTTTGAATAAAAAATTAAAAAAATATTCATCATTAAAAATGATAAATATTAATACATGGATGTAACGGATGAAAAGTAATAATTTTGGTAAATTTCTTCAACTCTTAGGAATTTTCACTTTCCATCGGCTCATGAACACTTTGGCGACACTGAGTAACGGTTGTCTCCATGACGACCGGACACTCGTCTTTCCATTGAGAGCGTTCATCCTGGTGGCGCAGGATGGGTTCCTTGTACCCTACTTCACAGTAATAACAACTTATTATTACTGAAAGGTCCATGCAGTGCAATCTCTCCGTCTGATTAAGATATCGAAGCGTCCACTTTCGGTGATCAAACTTTCACCGGCAGACAAATCAAAGCGACTGCTCGTGTAAATAATAGATCGTTTCGGCCGTTCTCACTCAATGAAACTTTTTCGGACGATTCTCCGTTCGGTCAATTTTGGACGAGGAATTAGAAAAAAGGACTCATTATGAAACGCAATTACTTGATTTTTCAGGATTGGTAATCTGTTCTGCAGAAATCTACATACATCGGCAATTTCCGTGCATTTAAAGGGTTTCCATGATTACTTCCACGAATTTTGGACTATTTTCGGTAACTCATCTCTGAGGTAGGTAGCCGTCTTCGAATTTTATAATGCGGATACTGAATTTATTTTCAATTGGAAACCGGTTCGCCAGGGATGTGAATTTTCCCTCGGGGATCGACCCGCCCTACTCCATTTTCCTTACGCAATCTGCAGGGATTTTATCCCGAATCCAGCGCGCATCTCAAACTAGTGAGAGACAAATTGAGCTACAGCGCCTGGTGCCGTGCTAAGGAAGAACTCAGTATGAATATTCGCATTCTGCAAAATTTCGTTTCAAAAAAAATGAACCGCGAGTAAATTCAATGACCATTCAACTGATAGTTTTGACGCACTGGATTCATTCATTCGAATGCGTAGTTTCAGCCACGTATTCGTCTTAATATCTTGAGATCGCACTTTGAGTTGTCTCCACTGTATTTTGATGGCAATTTTCAATGGCATAAGTTAGAATTTTATAGAACTTATTAGCATTTTAGAATGAATGAGCGTAGAAATATTTTTAAGAGGTGAGTGACTGAGACTTTTGATGGTAAAAGGGCAGATTTTATGATACTTGGTCAACTTTTGCTTCTCATGGAAAAAGCATAATTTACATGCGATTTGTAAAATGGATGTTCGTTATTCATTACTTGCTGAAGAAAACAAGGTGTATGGATTAGACAGAACAGCCAATTGTCCCCCGAAGAAGAGGTTAAAGGTTTGGTCACTTTCGATGAGAATGTGTAGGAAAAACCACGTACTTTTCAAAGAATATTCCCAAAAAAAAGACGTTTCCCATCCGAGTTTTTACATTATCTGATAGAAAATTGGCAAAATTGTTTTTTCTCCATTTAGACCTATGGAAATATATCGATTCTTGGAGGGGTCAGATGCTCCGACAAGCATCGATATTTAACATAGATTTAAATGGAGGAAATCGGGTGTTGCCGAATTGCTGGATCCGCTTCTGAGTTGGTATGATCCAAATGATTTTACGTTTTTCTTCTTCAGCATCTCTGAACAGTCGCGGCGACTGGGAGTGGAAATGAAGGGGGGGCGGAATGCCGGAGTGTCAACGAAAGGGGGTACTACAATAAGTATTGCGATGCTCTTAGAATTTTCCTTCGGCGGGGGGATAGGAGGTTGGGGGAAGGAGGGGGGCTGCGAAGGCCGTCGATGATGTCTCGCAGTCGGCGCATCACCGTTCCGCTTCGGCGAGGTCCTATTCTACCTTGCTCAGGAAAAACGCCGTAAGTACATCCGAACGTTGCCAAATTTCTCCCGATAAAATAAGACTTTCCCGAAAACTTGCGAATAATTCCCCCGGATTTTTCAGATTTCTTTGTTCGCAATTTTATCTGCATCATATCTGATAATTCCGAAGAAAAATATTAATTACCTCCCTAGGAAAGAAAGATTTTTAACAGGAAGAATTGGCAACATTCCGAGGTTTATGCGGTAATTTTCCTCGACTGGCAATGGTAGAACCCGTGGATGTTAGAACCCAGCTTATCTAATACCCGATGAGCCGTGTCTTGGGAGCGTTTTTATGAGCTCGGAGATTCAAGGAAAATTTTGGGTGTTGTGTTTTAAACGTAGCCTGATTCGCTTTTCCGACGGTTTCTTGCTCCTGTCGTACCGACCAACGAAGAAAAGCCCTGTCGACACTCGACGAACTGTGATGCTTTACTAAAACTCGCGAGGGTTCTGTCAGAGTTTAAAAGTGGTAAAATTTCAAATTTTCTTGTCTTTCCTGGAACTTCTTTGACATTATTCCTGACCATGCGTGCATGCCAATATTCCCTAATTTTTCAGATCTTCACAAAAATGAGATTACATGAATAAATGAAAATAACTACTTAAATGATAAAATTGTGTCCTGTGTTCGTCAACATTTCTTGAGGACTATACATGGCTTAAAAAAAGAAAGAAATCACGTGTGGTAAATTTTGGAATGTTGACGGCTAGATTTCCTCACTTTTTCCTAACACTCCAATTGGTTTTACAGCGATAATCTCTGCCTGATGAGTATGCTAAGATTCTGTGTCAAAGAGAAAAAAAATAAAAAATAAAAAAAAACTGGTTGCCATAACTAAGCAACAACACAACAAGATTCCCGTTGCGTCAGGGTCTGACAATTTCAAGAATTTTCCGGGTTTTCCCAACTTATATTATAACGTCACATTTTTTAAGAGCATACTGACAACATGAGAAATTAGAATCACTCAGAAAGCGAATGAAAATCGACTGTTTTATTTCCTTTCGCAATGTGTTAAAAATAAAGAGTAGTTTCCAACGCCAAGAATAAATCAGTGAGAATGAAAACACACGAACTCAGGAGAGTAAAACTGCTCAAGAGACACAAAAACTGCACAGGAGGCGGTAACGTTTGTCTAATGAAACGTTTTTTGGTGCCAAAATACAAGTGTACTTCAGGAATTTTTGAGAGCCCAAGTTGAAATAGCTGCGCCATCTGTAAGGACCTTTAAGAAAGTTGGGCAAATTCCAATTACAGTTGGTGTGTCTGCGTATTCATTCTTGCTGATTCAAAAATGGATATCGAGATTTTAGTTTTACCATTGGCACGTGAATCAGAAAAGAGTATATGAGATTCTCAAGGTGACTTACGGACATGGAAAAACGATCATTCAATGATGACGTCAAACGGAAACTTACCTGGAAATAAAAAGAAAAAGAAAATTAATTAAAATAATCAAATATTTAAAAACATTAGTTGCATGATATTCAAAGGGAAGGCATATATACAATCACAATATTAATTCATCACTATAAAAATCAAGAAAAGCAAGAGAAGAGTTCGACGTGAGTTGCAACGAGGTGGGACTTGTAAACAACACAGGATACAAAACTTCGAATAGTGTATCACTATGGTTTTTTCTTGGGTGGGGGGGGGGGGGGCGGCACATAACTGAAGATAGGACAGATGTAATGGGGCCTCGTCTCTTAACTTTTATCCCGAATCGGAGCGACACCTCATTGATGGGAGCATTGAGTTTCAAAGCATAGCGAGTTCACGCCTCGCGCCATCGCGCCTTCAATTTTTCAGACGCAACACGGGCATCCATCAAGTACGAATAGTTGTATCTCTGCGCCGTCATTGACGCGCGTTATTTCCCGTGCTCTGATTCTATGTTGTGTTGTTTTCGTTTGTCTTATTTGTAGTTGTGCTTCAAGAGAACCTTGAGCAACGTAACCTAGGATAGAAATGACGGGTCGGGTCTCGTTTTTGACTTCCCTCCGGAATCGGAGCGACACCTCACTTGAATCAGTGGGAACGAAAACACACCAAATCGAAAAATTGAAAATAATCAAGACAGGCACAAAACTGCACAGAAGGTGAAGATGTTAGTCTAAGAAAAAGATTTTCAGTGCCGAAAGGCAAGTACTTATGGATACTTTACAGATGCAAGTTGGAATAAATGCGCTAACTTCAATGATCTTTATAAAAATTGACTGTCTTTTATGAAAATTGAGCATTTTCAGGTTACCGAGTTGGTGTGTTTTCGTTCTCACTGATTCACTTGCAGCATGGAGCGGAGCATCGCAAGTTAACGCCTCGCGCCATAGCGCCTTCAATTTTGCAGATGCAACACGGGCATCCATAAAGCACGAATAGTTGTATCCCTGCGCCGTCAGCAACGCGCGTATTTCCCATGGCTATTTCTATGTTGTTTTGGTTCCGTTTGTCTTAATTTTATCAGTGCTTCAAAGGTTAGGTGAGGCACATAGCCGGAAATAGGAAATACGTAATTCGACCTCTTATTTTGGATCTCCTCCCGAATCTAAGCGACACCTCACTTGCAGCAAGGCGTGAAGCAATGCGAGTTAGCGCCTCGCGCCATAGCGCCTTCAATATTGCAGATGCAACACGGGCATCCATCAAGCACGAATAGTTGTATCCCTGCGCCGTCAGCAACGCGCGTATTTCCCATGGCTATTTCCATGTTATGTTGGTTCCGTTTGTCTTGTAGTGGTGCTTCAAGGGTTACGTGAGGCACATAGCCGGAAATAGGAAAGAAGTAATTCCACCTCTCATTTTAACTTTTCTCCCAAGTCTGAGCGACACCTCACTGGCAGCTTACAGCGGAGAGTCACGATAGAGAGGTAGTCTAGTGCCTTTTTGGAAAGAGTAGTACATTTGACGGTCAGAAGTTTCATTCACTAAAATTCCTAAACAATTCCGTCGATGATTCCGACAACGACGCGCGACAGTCAATACAGCGGAGACACAGATTGGAAATGACAACTGCACCGATTCGGACATTTTCGTGCGCCGAGCCAATAGACAGCTCACGCTCCCCCACCCCCCACCCACCGTAATTCTAGCACTTTTGTGCCGTGCTCACGACTGAAGCACGATGGGACTCAAAGCGCAAGGACCCCAGAAATGAGGGGGTGGGGGCGGGGGGGGGGGGGGGGGGGGGGGGGGAGCGTAAATGGCACTCGGACCGAGAAACTGATAGCTCTTGCCAGAGACAATGGGGAGATTGAGGCTCGAGTCCTGGACCACCGCGCCGACTAACGTTGCTAGATTGCCGGAAAATAAGAAAGTTTCGGATTCATTTTATTTATTTTTCTATTTAACTCCGTTGTTTGATATTAACGGCATATAGTAAAAAGGAACCGAGAGAATTTATATGATACTGTAGAAAATGTGCAAAATCTTTTAATTTGAGGGGAGATCTAGGCATTTGAACATTTGAGGGGCTGGAGGACAAGGCGCACAAGTGCAGTTTTTGCTATTTCGAGAAATACGTTTTTGAAGTTTCAAAATTACATGAATCTTTATGGCGGAAAAAAAGTTCACACTGACTCTTTGATGCTTAAAAATTGGAATTTGAGAGCGAATTTTTCTCAGAATATGTATTAAGACTAGCTTTACTTGAAAAACTAATATTTAAATTTTTTCATTGACTGCACTTATGAGCTTTGTCCTCCGAGCCCCTCATTTCCTATGCGTGTGCTCAACAACTGTTAATCTCTTAGAAAATTACTTGGACAGTTTAATTTCTTGATCAGCTTATAATTGTCCATGTAAATCATCAACAACAAAATTGAAGGACGAATAAGGAGGCGAGTACAACATTTTTCAGCATGATGTCAGAGAAGGTGCGATGGAAGTTTCAAATTACTTTCGGCTTCAGTACACGGTCTAATTAAAAACTTCCTACGATCATGGATATTTTCAGCTGATATAGGGAAACTGAAACTGATGTATTGAAAATCTGAGAAAAGTCTAGTTCACAGTCGCAAGAATAAACTTTTCTTGGCAGTTCCTGGTTGCGTCAAGGAAAACACAAAAGAGTGACTGTAATTCCACCGAGTGAAATTTAAGTTACAACAACTGATGTCCACTTGTCGAGATGATTAAAAATTGCCATGAGCAGAGAAATTTGTGTCTACTAATACGTCATTATCTGAAATATTGCTTAATGCGTGATTTCAAACATCATGAATAGACATTGCATTATTCGAAGGGCCTTCTTCTAGGTTTATAATTAAAGTTTAACTTTAAATACCTGAAAAAATCCTAAAGTTCCAGAGTCTTATATAAAAAACACTAAAGCAGTACGTGATCCGTTTTGAGCTATTGATCTTTCAAAATCCATGACTTTTTAAGTGAATCCACACTTCTTTCATGACGGTAGACACCCTGGATTCGCTTTCAACCAGCGTTTTCTAAAAATCCTGGTATATTATCTCGAAGAAATCTGACAACTCCGACACCCACAATTAGAACTAAATTTCACTAATCCCCTGTCGGTCAAATTCGGTGCCCGGGTTCCAAGTTGAGATTTCTCCCAAATCACAGTTCGCCACTCCGAGAAGGGCCGTCGTCTAAAATTAAAAACAGGAAAGCTCTGGAACCGATCTTTAACGAAACGGCCGTAAGTGGGTTAAAACTTTCCATATTGTCTTATTTTGTCACTGTCCGAGAGGAGAGGATCTCCAAGTCGAAAAGCTGAAAATTGGAAAATCGGAACCACTGATTATGGGAGTAATTTACGAACCGATTTTGCCCACATGACACGAGAAAAAGTATCGAATTAAACCGGGGTTAAGTCGGTTTGAGGTTGAAAATTTGGAAAAGCATGGTTTTGTGGACAGTAGATATAGAAGTGTGATGTGAAATGCGGCGTTTGGTGCTGGGGCTTACTATGACTATCGGAATGGAAAATCTTACGCAGTCTTCAGTCACGAAAATGAGCTGTGCACTTTACAAGAAAATAGAATTAGTATGAATCTTAGTATTAGGGCATAGGAGTAATTTCCTTTAAAGACTAAATCATAGAATATTCATCTCATATTAACAAAAATCGCTTCTCTCGCAATTTGCCGGTATTTTGAAGGAAGCCACGAATCAGGGATTAAAAACATTTAATGATTTATAAAAAGAAAAAACTTCTGAAATGGAAAAGTTAGATGCACTCTAAAATTCCCTTACTTTAATGTTACTTACAAGGAACCAAAGAGACGCAAATCGTGATTAGTTAGTGTAATGATACCAGTGGCGTGGCATCTGCGATATATCGATTAATCTGCCATTTAAACCAATGGAAAATGATCGATAAACAGGGTGCTCGCAAGGAACACCTTGATAATCGATTCTTTACCATAGCTTCAACTGGATAAATATCCATAATCGATCATTCACGCCTCGCCACTGAAGGATAAGTTGTATTGAAGTGACTCCTCCAAATTTTCAACAGTAATATCGAACATTTTGTCAGGACAAAACGCTGGATTGAGGCTCGTGAGTCATCGATAATCGAAGTGCTCTTGTTGACTTAATCGCTCTCCAAGGCTCGATCGACAAGGGCTTAATCGGTGAGATAAAGTAGAAAAAAATTAACCGTCGACCATCCGGCCCTTGTGACAAGCGGCGCTTCAGATAAGGCCCAGAAATGCACCAGATAGAGCTCCGACTCAAAAACGCTTATGCAACCGTACTCGTCGACTGAAGCTCTCGTTAAGTTTGATCAGATGTCGAATTTGTAAGGTTGCCAGAATTCCAACAATATCACCCCATTATTTTGGTAAGCAGTGGCTCATGTTAACTGGGGTAATAAATGTTCAAAATTACTGGACCATTCTATGATTTATCGAGGTTTTTTAATAAAAAATTCCCTGACTTTCTCATTACTTATCAATGTTTTCACGGAATAAAAGCTCACCAAAATGATTAATCCAAAAGCATTTCAGCGTGAAGTCTCTTAAAATTGAAATAACAATTCTAAAATTTGAGAATTTAAAAGCAGAGATTCTAATTTTTGCCGATAGCAGCGTATGGGTACCGTAGAAAAAATTGAATTATCGGCCGGAGAAAGAATTTCAAGGTCAAGTGGCAAAATTACCTGCTTTTCTAGGACACGGAAAAATTTCCTGGGTCAATCGTGAGGAATTTGTCAGTTTTCTCTGAGCAAAACGATGTAAAATTGGACTGCGTTTTGCAATTTGGAACTATAAATTCTGGCTCTTCTGGAAAAGCACTTATGTGTATAGGGAATCCAATGGCACATACGTTGTTTATAAACCGGGCTAGAATTTATAGTTCCAAATTGCAAAATGCAGTCCAATTAATCCTTCTAAGCTGTGGTGCGTAACTATCTCTTTTATTTTCTCCCATCTTAAGGCAGATTTTGCTCCCCTCCGTCACAATTGGACTACATTTTGCAATTTGGAACTATACATTCTAGCCCGGTTTAAAAACAACGTGTGTGCCATTAGTTTCCCTATGTACATATGTGTCTTTCCAGAAGAGCCAGAATTTATAGTTCCAAACTGCAAAATGCAGTCCAATTTTCCGTCGATCATCATGTCATTTCAAACCAGATTTCTCAATTAAAACCGTTTGATCCTTCCCCTTCCTTCCTGTTGTAACTCAACCCATGAAAATTTGACTCCGCGCCAACGCGACGGCTGACCACAATTTCGCCGCGGCCTTGTGGTCATTAATTTTTCTTCCTTTCTCCCCTATTCCTTCCCCCCTTTCTTCCAAAAACCGGTTTCCAGGACCCAGATTTCGAGTCCAGACCCACATCCCGAAATCCGAAGCACAGCTGCTCGGCGGCGGCGGTTTAGTGGTTCGCGATAGTCGTGAAGGAATCCTGAGCAAGGGCGGCCGATGATGTACAGCGCTCACCGCAAACAGCATTCCCGACAAATTGGTCGGACGTGGCGCGGCGGCGCGGGCACCAGACGAACCGACAACCAATTTGTGGCCCGCCTACGCACGCCAAAACAGCGCCACCGCCACCGCTGCTCCGAATAAACACGAATGTTAACGAGGAACCGGTTCCTAGCGGTCTTCGGGGTATAGGACCGCTTTCGATATGTCTGTCCTGTTAGCGTTTAGACACATGACACATTCCGTGTGGCTTTTCGTGGGGAAGCCAATTTTCATTGAGGCTAAAGGTGCTCTGTTAGGTTCACTAGGTCAAAAGTTACGAGAATTCCCGCATTGCGTAGCCTGAAACGATGTACTTGATTTAATAAAAATTAAACATGTGGGTAAATTTAAAACATTGAAAAGGCAGGACATTGTGAACCGTCAAAGGATCTCTTTTATCAGCTATAAAAAAAAATAAATAAAAATAAAAAAAAATAAAAAAAAAATAAATAATAAAAAAAAAAAAAAAAAAAAAAAAAAAAAAAAAAAAAAAAAAAAAAAAAAAAAAAATATCACCTGATTGAAAACCGAGCGACGACCTAATTTTGTGTGGTTGCGTGGTAGCAACTGAGATAGGGTCGCCACTCAATCTGTAATTAATTTTTATTGTTTTTTTGGCAGTTGAAAATGAGCCTGCGACTGCTCTAAACGTTCAGCTTCCTTTGTTTCCTAACAACACATACATTTGCGCTTGTCTTACAGCCACTTTTGAAGTTATTTATCGATCCTTTTTCGTAGGTTTAAATGGCAGATCATTCGATACATCGCAAAGCACGCCACGCCACTGCGCAGAATAGACTAGGAAGAGGGATCTAGGGGATATTAGTGTATTTTTCCCCAAGGAATCATACAAACAAACTCATTACCAAAAAGAATCAGGACTCACTTCTTTTCAGTCAAGCAAAAACAGTGAGTTTCAGTTGGGCGTTTCTCCTGTTGTCCCGAGCTCAGTCTTCGGTTTTGGAAATGAAACTCGAGTTTGGGAACGAGTGTTTAATGGAATTCCTAGATCAGGTACGAGCCCCACTTACAAAAAAGATGTATTTTTTTGAGATTCCTGCAGCATTGATGCTCTTTTACTAAAGCCGTTCATTTGTGCTCACGGTTGAGTTAAGTAGTCGAGGGCAAAAGAGCAGTCATAGTTGCGTTTTAAGATTCGTTGAGAGTATCTCGCAATTTCATCGCAATTACAGCTCCCGGACCTACGACCACAATCGCTGCCAAATTATTTTTTTTAAAAATAAATAATCCGCACCCGTAATGCGTGAATGTGACTTTCGCACAATCTGGCAAGCCCAGCGACCGGTCCTCCAAATTCGTTGGTGGCTGCGATTAGGAATAAGTCAATTTCCGTCGGCTTTTGTTGGCGAAAACCAGCCTCGTCCGTGCGAAACAGCACTTTCATACCAAACTTAAGATCGACCGGTCGCGGGGGAACCCTAAAATTATGGTGATGAATGTTCTTCGGCCACTCGAGACGAGATTAAGCCGTTCTGCCGGTGAAAATTGCTTAAATATACCTACCCGTCAATGCCTCATAAAAACCTGGCTTAATTTGAGTGAAAGCTCTGTAGATTTTTTTTTCTTTTTGGAAATTCTGTGGCGTACACTTCGCGAAAATTATATCAACATAGCAGACAAAGCTTGAAGTGGCGCAACATAGGTCGAGTCAATCAGAGAGGTCGGACATGAAATTGTGAACTAAAACTGAAAAATTCAATGTTTATTTTGTCACATTTTAAATTTTAAGGGGTATATCCGAACAAAAATTTACGAGAAAAACAATGGAACCAATTTTGAAACCTTAAATTTTGTATAAACAGAGTTATAAGCGTTCAAAGTTTCCAAATTTTGTCCGACCTCTCCTACTGACTCGATCCATTGTGTGGCATGGGCAGGGAAGCATTTCAGTCACCTGCAAATTCTCTATACCCTGACTTTTTGCGTGAATTCTTCGACTTTCCCTGACTTTTCCAGGTCGCCATAAATTCCCCAACTTTCCCGGTTTTCCAGACCACCAGCCACGTTCTTTCACGTTTTATCAACTGGGAAAGGACGATATGAGATATGATTTTATGATTAAATGATTTTCTCGTCTGGATTCTCCATTGAATGAGTGGGACACTTCCGAGTGTGCAGAAATCTGAGCTTTACGATGAAAAGCGACAGGAGATAAGGCAGTAGGATGAGAATGCAGTTATTCAAAGTGGACGAGGTTCTGGGAAAAGTGACGCACGAGGCACCGGGCACGAGCGTGATGACGCAAAAACGGGGCCCTAGAATCGCTCCATCAGCTGCTCGGAATCAAAAATCGCAACTCGCCAACTGTCACCATTCGACCGTCGCCCAGTGGATCGAGTCAATAGGAGAGGTCGGACAAAATTTGGAAACTTTAAAAGCTTATAACTCTGATTATACAAAACTTTGAGGTTCTGATAGTGGTGCTATTGGTTTCCTCGTTAAATTGTCTTCTAACAGCACTCCTTGAAGTTTAAAATGTGACGAAATACACATCAAAATTCGCAGTTTTTGTAAAAAATTTCAAGTTCGACCTCTCTAATTGACTCGATCCAGTGTGCGTCGACGCCGCCGAGTCGGCTGATGACTGATGACTGGTGACATCGTCCATGCCTTTGTCGTCCGTATCGAAATCCGTCCTTCGCCGATAAAGCGACGACGAAGAAATGGAGGCGTTGGGTGCAGAAAGAGCATTTCTTTGTTGTGATGTTAAGGAATCTCTACTGCTATTTTACATTTTAAAGAGGAAATTATTGGGTGAATTTTCTGGAATATTTAGTTTCAGTATCGTAGAATCATAAAGAAAATTCAGTAAAAGTTTCAACGAATTCAATACACTTGCTTTAATTACACTGAATGAAATCTCATGAGACACCGCGACCAAGAATAACCCTTCCTGCATCCAACTCTTCAGTTAAACTCTCGATTTAAAGGGAGCATTGGCATGCATAATTATGCTCGGTATTGTTCGGTGCCTTTTTTTAAAGAATTGAGATTTTTCTTCATCCGCACCCTTTTTTTCTTTCTTTTTTTTGGTTTTTTGGTTTTTTGGTTTTTTTTATTTTATTTTTATTTTATTTTATTTTATTTTTTTTCTTGCTTACACGTATGCATTTGCTTTCTTTCAAAGTCTAGTATCTAACTTTCACAAAAAAAGAAGAAGAAAAGTGGAGAACCCACCCTCCTCCCAAATCTTCTCTCTCGTATTTCTGATTTCACCTCCTGCAAAAATGTCAGCCAAAGGCTACCGCTGTCGCGTACGGCGTATTTCACTACTGTCGGGAGCCTTTCAGTCCGGCCTGTAGTCGTATGCACAATTTTTTATTACTTCAGGTATATGACCTCTTTCCAAACAGAGCATATGATTGTCCTTCTTTCTCGCATTTCAGCCTTGCATTTTATAATCTTACTATATTTACAGCTGTTAAAGGAATCGGTTACACAGCAGGAATATAATCCACCTCCAATTTTTTGCCGATCCAAGAGCAAATTCCGCTTAACCGGTGCAAAATGGCAACGTGGCCACGGGATCCGGCAGCGGTGTGTGACCCGTCGAACGTGCGAAACTTGGCGGTAGGTGCGCTTGTGTAGTATGCCTTTTTATGGAAGAATCGCGCATGTCCGGTGAAAATCGAGCGCCAGGACGCGGTTTTGTCCCAACATGGTGGCATGGGAGAATGTGTGGGTGACGACTTGATGAGAGCTCGGTCTCTGTTTCTCCTAGTTTCCGCATTCCACGGATCCTCCATAAATTACGGTTAGCTACAACACATTACTGCCACTCACACGGAGGACTCCTCCGGGAGGAGGCACTTTCCTCTTGAGCTTGAAACATGCAGTAGTGCAGCGGGCACGGAACTCACCTTTAATTTTCCACGCAAGGAGAGATGTAAAATTCCGGAAAATTTATCCATGAAAAGTTCCAAAGGTGAAATTTTGCGAAATTTCGTAAACTTTTTGAACCCTTAATGAAATTTGATTATTGCAAAAAGGAACCAAGAGCATTCCGATGTTGCTAGAATTGTGCAACTTGCACTCTTCGCAAATAATTACTGAAATCATGCAAAAAATTCAAGTTACAAAGGTAATTTTTGAATGGCATTCGTAGTTTATTTAAAGATACAACTTGTTTGGTTGATCAGTTTCTATTTGCAAGGTCAATAAAAGTTGCACAATCTTAGCAGCAATGGAATGCTCCTGGTTTCTTTTTGCAAAATTCAATCCAAGATGGTATAAGTACGTATTCCTAATTCATTCGGGCTGAACTCATTCTCATCGCAGAGAATTTCTAGGAGTCCCTAAAGAGCGTCCTATTCTTATTTTCCTTGTCTGGATTCTTCAAGATACCCGGATTTCTTGTTGCCCCGATTGGATTCTAATGAGTGTGATCAGAATCGTCATTGAGGCAACGGAAATTTCGACTGTCATAAAAGAGATTCAATCAGGAAAATATTAACAGGCCTGTCCTTTTAAATCTGAGGGAAAGTCTTTGAGTGCAAACATTAAATATCGAGTATACGTAGATTCATATTTTCAGATTGTACGCACACAAAAAAATTTAAATAGAATATCAACATTTTCTAAATCATCTGTAAAATTGAAATACTGTGACTTTTCCACGTTTTTCAAACAAATTTTGAGTTGTTCCCCGACTTTGGAACTATTGTGATGGATGACAATTTCAAAATTTTCTTACCCGGCTAGGTGACAAGCCGAGACCACGAGAAGCATTGCAAAATATTGGATTACATTTTGCAATAAGGAGCCACTATTTCTGGTCCACTTTAGAAACAACATTCATAAAATTAATTTCCCTATGCAGATATGTGCTTTCATGGGAGAGCCAGAAATAGTGGTTCCTTAATGCAAAATGTAATCCAATTTTGCCACATCTGTGAATGCGAGTTTTCCTGGTCTTGTGTACCATTCCACTCTTTTACCTGAATTTCCTGCATTTCCCCATGACTTTTCGACTTTCCAGATCTGCCCCCCTGTCTATTTGGTCACCCCATTTTTGGAAAAAAATGAGGGCTTTTTATCTCTGGAGATGAACGCACCGTTAGAATCTCCTTTTGAGTTAATTACGGCGAGCAAATTAAGGTTAACGCAAGGAAAGGCCACGGCCAACACCGCGCGGGAAAAATAATAAACTTCAGACTTCATTTGCGTCGGCGATGTTGACAAGTCGTCACAGTCGAGCCTCGCAAACAGACGGGAAAATCGAGGAAATCCCTAAATCCAGCAACCGGGGATGGACGAAGAGCGTGCATATGACGAATGGTGCCGAATCGCAAGGATTTGAGCATGGAAAATTCGCGGAAATGGGGCGACTTGGCGACGGTGCATTTCTAGTGCAGTTCCCACCGCCGCCGCGCGAAATTATGCACCCGTGTCATGGGAACGTCATGAATGCATGCATTCCGGGTTAAATTCAGAGGGAGCGTGCGGCAAGTTCAATTCCGCTGGCTAGAAAAACACAAATACACGATTTTGTATTTAGTTCTGTATTTACTTATCCGCGATCACTCTCAGTTTCATAAAAAAATAGTCAAACACGATCAGTTTATGGAGTGATAAGTGCACTGCGTGGGCGGATCCACCACACCTAAAATTTCTACTAAAAAATGAACCAACGACTAATTATCTAATTTAGGGGGAAAAAATGAGTGCTTTAATTCATTGAAATTCTTGCGGACATGGTTTTCTTTGGTTTTTTAAACTTCCTTCTTGCTCTTTTTTTCTTTTCATTAGTAAAAAGTGTGTCACAGATTTATACTATTTGGACAAAACTGCCGTGCTAAGGAGGAACGACGTATATGAGCATTCGAGAGTTGCCAAGTTTCCTCCAATAAAATTTTTAATATTCAGGAAAATGATCAATATTTTTTCTCAAAATGCTTAGACTTTTGAGAAGAAATTACCAGCAAAATTATCTGAGAAACAGAAAGAGAAATGTGCACGAATTTTCTTGAAAATTAATGATTTGTCGAAGGAAATTTGGCAACGCCTGAAGGCTCATACGGCAGTTTTCCTTAGCATGGCAGAATAGAAAGCCTTTAATGGGCCTCATTACGCAAAGTTCTGCTGAAAGTTCTTGCCCGAAATGACGAAATTGGAAAACGACGTTAAAAGCTCCTAGGCTCGTAGTTCCGATCGACAATTTCATGTCTATACGTGAAAAAAAGTTGATTTCAGAAATATATTTGATTTATGACTGAGAATTTTAACTACTGCGATTACCCCATTTTCGAATATCCTTCAAATGGACACCGATCAATGATATCATGATACTGCGTATATTCTACGTTCCTGCTAGGCACGTGAGACAATCTCCAGATCATTGAATAAGTGGGAGTGCGTTATTAGATATGAGGCCCATCAAATCGTAAATTAGTTCCAGAAAGACTTTTCAGTCTCCGGTGATCGTTGCTCAACTCGAGTAGGGCGCATGGAGTTTAGCAGACTAAACTGAACAATTAACGAAAATGATACGACCCGATACTTTTTTGATTATGATCGCAGTGGGCGCCGAACTACACTCGGGTCGTGAGTCGTTCTTCGACAGCGCTGCCGGCTCGACGAATAAAATCAAAAACAGTGCGGTCAGCGTGAAACGCATAGCGCCTACAAGACTGTAGGAATACTTCACGCATTGCGCCAAACACAAATCCGTTTCTTCCCGCACGAAAGAACGCTACTACATTTCAATGTTGCCAGATTTCCTCTCTCAAATTGCATTTAGGCCGGGAGAATTTTCGGCGCTTCTCACTGAATTTGAATTGACTGTCCAAAATTTAATGAATTGTTGGATGTGATCGGGAGAAAAATCGGTGAAATTTTCAAACGGAAAAACCAGATGGTTTCCGAGCAAAAGCACGTTTTGCGGATAGAAATTTCGCAGCGTTGAAATATATTTTACCATCGTTGCCATAATTTTCTGAGCTTGAAATATTCTGACTTCTCCCCGACTCAAAAATTTTCGGAATCCTGGACTTTCAAGACAAATTAATGAGTTTGTCTCGCGGTGCGCACTGTTAAATTATTCTAACCGAGCGATTAATACGTAAGTTTTTAGGCCGTCCGACGATTAGTTGGAGGCGGGGGGGGGGGGGGGGGGGGGGCTGATGATCCAACAAGACGGCAATATGAGGAATAAAGGGGTCGAGCCTTAGTAATCGAAATGGCTTATTTCTGCCTTCCTTCCGAAAAATAATTATCCTGCAGAGCAGAGCTACGTGCAAGCATATTGCAACAACGCGACGTCCTGACGCAACTTACGCACGAGGGACTGAAATCCCAGGTCGTCATCAACTTCCACTGACACGCAACGGATAGTACGGGTTCATTCGAATCGAGACCGTGAAAAGGGCGGAAGTTTAAAAAACCCATCGACAATCACTGGCTTTAAGTCAGAATTGAAAAATCATGCCTGAATACAATATCGTTCACTGGAAAAAAAACACATTGGATCTAGAGTCCAGACTCTTGAAAAAATTGACAAGAAAAAATGCTCTTGGTTCAATCAGATTTAAGCTTAAATCAAAAGGAAATCCGCTCGGATTAAGAGGCTTTGTTCTTGATTTAAGCTTAAATCTGATTGAATCAAGAGAGTCTTGACTCTAGATCTAATGTGTTTTTTTTTCCAGTGTTCGCGTGCTTAAAAGGGCCGTGAATGATAGGAAGAACCGGGCACGGAGAATAAAACACGCCTTTGATAGCCTGATATATATCGGTGTTTCGTATGAAACATTAATCTAAAATAGCTGCAGCCAACGAAAATAATAAATCTATCGTAGAGGGGTGAATTTAACCAGGGTTAATTTTGCAAGCCACGTGATTGATACATCAATATTGTTCGTTACCTACATATTGCGACCTATTGATTCAATATTTCATCATTTTCCATTGCCGACTGAAGTGTTATTAGCCAGTCCATTGGTATTTTCAAGATTTTTGGATTTTGCTGATAGAGATCACTTGAGAGAAAACATTATGCACCTAAAAGTCTAACGTCGGAGTCTATTGCATAACTTCCGACGAGCATAAATTACTCAGATGTAACGAAATAATTTTCAAGCACGTTCTTTGAATGGTGCATTGAAGAGTCACTTTCAAAGCAATAAGCTTCTTCACCATTTCTGCCCTTGATCTCTTCCTAAAAAAGGGGCATGAGTAAGTGTTGTTCTAGTTTCCATGGCATTGATAACGTAGCAACGACCTGAGTCTTCAATGACAACAATCTCCCTCCCCGAAAATTAAGTTTATATCAGTCCACGCCAATGATTCTGATCCGATCAAAGGCAAGCGTACAAGCGAAAATCAACATCATAGGACCCTGCGTTTAAAATTAAATCAATGTTAGTGAACTAAAAGTGCCGAAATTGACAGTTTCAAATAATATGTTAGACGCCAGTGTGATGCATAGAGGAGAAGAATTTGAAAAAAATTGAGATACGTTAAAATACAAATCTGCTGGCTACTAACCTATCAAATAAGAAAAAGGGACGATACATCGAGCTACAAGCCAAAAAAACAAAAACAAATTGCAATATATTCAATTACATGATACTAACTGCAATAATCTAATCCTCTCTTTGTCAATTGCTTGCTGAAAGTTCGTATCATGTAATTGGATATATTGCATTTTGCTTTTTTGACTTGTATTCCGATGTTAGAGTTATGTTAAGTGTTGGGATATTGGTGATATTCAGTGGGTAATCGTCTCGAGGAGACTGAGGCTCTATTTTTTGCCTCTCCGTGAGAATTGAAAATTTTGTACCATGCGATCATCTACGCAAATTTTCAACTTCAACTTGATAATTAATTTTTTTTATGGATCAAAAAAAGTTCATCAAATCCTTACTCCGTTTTTCGGTTTCAACGGAGTGATGCCTTGATTTTCAAAATCTTGTGGTCTTTTTCTGACTTTCCAAGGTTTTTCATCGAAAAATAAGTATTTGGACATTTCTTTGATTTCTCACATGGGTGTTTCAAACATGAACTTTCGTAACATGTTCAAAACTGGATACAAGAAGCACCTACGATTGACTTCGACTTAAAAGCAAAACTTTCAATTGAAATACGCGTTACAAGGTTTGATAAGTTAACTTCCCGACTTTTCACGGTTGAGTGAAATTCGCCAACTTTCCAAGGTTTTTACTCGGCCTCACGAGCATTATTCGCCATCCTTGTTTTTTTTTACTTGTTGGATAAATACCATTATGTGAATAATAAATATTCCTACCTCCGAATTCGAAACTTATTCCCACTTCCAAAAACCATGTTGTCGAGAGCTGGGATCACACTTTCCACAAAAACTACGTTAAATTGCCGGCAAACCCGCGAGTATTATTAGAGTCACATTTGAAAAAGACAGCCGGCCACCCCTTGAACGCACAACGGGAAGATCTATCTTAAAGCTCGGGGTGAAAAAGGGAGAGAAAATCACACTGTCTCGGAAAAGTTACACCAGCCAAAATTCAACATCATACATGAGGGACACTGGTAGTATTAGATCCAAAACAACTGAATTCCTTCAGAGAGGCACTGAACTACACATAATTCAATTCGAAAATCACGATAAAATTGATCAAAAAACTCGCAAGAGGGTGGATACCCTCGCAAAAAATTCTCAAAAATCCAGCCGGCTTTTCCTCTCGAAACAAAATCAGGTTCGAGTTGGGAGAAAAATTATGTGCGGATAATTCACACCGAACTTTGACACCGAATTGAGAAATTATTCTACGAAATTCGAAAAAAAAAATTTAAAAAATCACAAGCACATAGGGGTTCACCGTCGCGAATGCCACCAAAAAAAACCGAAATTTCCCCTGATGACGTCACCACACTTGGGACTTATCGGTACTAGGGGTTGCGCACTTTCAACACTGGGAACTCGAAAATCCCGCGGTCGGACAGCAAGTTCCGATGACGTAGCGTCTCGCGGAGACAGCGACCGAGCGGCGCACGGAGAAAACCTCGACTGGGGGGACCGACATCGGACGTCGGGGACCGCGGCGCCGTCGCCTCACCAGCGCTGCCCCCCGGCCGTGCGGCCGATTCGGGTACTACCCGCTGTGGATTTCGTTTTAATTACCTTCCTCATCACTCGCCTTCTCGAAACTGTCACAGCACAATGGAGTGGTGCACGCGGTGAGGTGGTACGGGGCTCGTTCGTTTTTGGAGTTGAGAGTGAAAGGAAAGATGACAGACTTCCCCTGGGGTCGACTATTCTTGAGGATAAAATAAAAATGAAGTTTGAAAACTTGTGAATTTTTCAATGACAACGCTCAAAAACTGTCGTAATTTGATACTTCGAACCCTTTTTAGGGTGGTTTTGTGTAAAGTTCTGAAAAGGTAAAACGTAAGTTTATACAAGAGTGTCAAAGCGCTGTCAGAATATCCAGCGCAGTATTTTACACTTGAAATATTTGGGGGAAAAAATAAATTAAAACCCCTAAAAAAGTTTTTTTCAATTATTTTATAAAATTTCCTACATTGATGGATCCACACTCAGGGTGCCTACTGATACCCTGTGAATAAAATTCCTTGTTTTCTAAGTACTTTTTCCTTTGTTACCTTTTCCTGAATTTTCCTTACCTTACATTCATTTTTATCTATATTCGGATTGGAAGAGTGAAACGATGGAATGACGAAGGAATAAACCGAAAAACACGAGGAATCGAACCGGGGTGTTGTACAATTGATTATGTTAGGGAATCGCATAAGGTCGAGGCTAATTTCTAGAGTTCGTCACAAAATTCTCGAATTTCTGTACCTTTTTACCAAAAATACGTACCTTTTCCGTACCTCCGCACCGACCTTCCGAAATCAGTGCTCTTTCGGTGTTTCCGTACTTTTTCCTTACCGTAGACACTCTACCTAAGAAATCTCACACGGCCAATCTTAATTTCTAGAGTTTGCCACCCAATTCTCGAATTTCCGTACATTTCTACCGAAAATCCGTACCTTTTCCGTATTCCGTACCGACCCTCCGAAATCAGTGCTTTTCCGATGTTTCCGTACTTTTTCCGTACCGCAGACACCCTGACTAATTTCAAACTAGGATTTCCTCGGCGTGCGGTGTTGGCGGTGATTGGGGAAGGGAGGGGGGGGGGCACACACGGCCACGAGGACGCGTCGGGCGTCGCGGCGGCGGTTAATTGGGCGCGAGCGACAGGAAACGACGCCGACGCCGGGCCGGGCGTTGGGCAGCGGGCGCCGCGCCATCTTCCCGAGAATCTCGACAAAAATGCGCGTTTCCGGTTTCCTCGCGCCCCTCCCCGCCCCGCCCCCGCCATCGCTCGCGTTTTAATTAGCGCCTAACGGGAACTCCGCGGCGGCGGCCAACTCGCCAAAACGCCAGGACATCGCCGGAAAAAAGTTTCCGAGTGCCGCTTCGTCGAGCTTCGGAACCGAGCTTGCGGAACTCTCTCCCTTTTGTCACGACAGGATTCTCACAGAATTTACAGGATAAAATTCCCCGACATTTCCCTGTCAAATTTTGGTAAAATTCCCGTCAGTATGCTATTCCCTGATTATATGCTACACGGAGAAAAAACTTCGTGCATGGGACGCGAAGTTGAGATCATGTGGATCTCTGAAGTTTTCTGATCACGCATCCGAAAACTTGTTGTCCAACTGCCGAAGTGCGGGTCAGACATCCGAGGCTCTCGGTATGTACCGGAGTAGGTCAGATGTGTGACCTGAACTCTTCGGTAAATACCGAAGTACTTCAAAAGTCTGACTCGAACTTCGGCAGCTGGACCTCAAGTTTTCGGATGCGTGATCCGAAAACTTCGGAGATCCATATGACCTCAACTTCGGGTTCCATGCACGAAGTTTTTTTTCTCCGTGTAAATACTTAAAAAGAGATGCCTCGAAAACAACTACTCAATGCATAGATGAGAAATGTTTTTTCTCCTGGGCAACTAGTGCACGCTGCCGGCAGGACGAAAAAAAAAGAAAAGAAAAAAATCCAAATATACTAGGAATGAAGGAGGAAAAGTCGTAATGGGCGGAAATTATTTGAAACAGAATTTCTCTCCCGAGCAACTAGTTGGTGTTTAGGAGAGGAATTCTGTTTCGTATAACACGGAGAAAAAAACTTCGTGTACGGGACCCGAGGTTGAGGTCATATGGATCTCTGAAGTTTTCGGATCATGCTTCCAAAAACTTCAGAGATCAATATAGCCTCTACTTCGGGTCCCATGCACGAAGTTTTTTACTCCGTGTAACAAAACAGAATTTCTAGATTTTTCAGTAAAATTAGTTGAAATCAAACAGGCTTACATTTGATTTTCTTAGATGATTGGCTTTGTTTAAGGAAAGCCATAAGTAATAGATAATGCTTTTTCCTCCAGTTTCAGAGGCAGTGTTCGAAACTATCACCTTCGAGTTTTAGGAGTCATGTGGCGCATCAAGCCCGATTTATAGGCGCCATTGAAGATTCTTCGAGGGCCAAATTAACTTTTTGCCTACATATTACGGCGCATTTAGTGAAAATTTAGACGCAAGATGTTTTCGTAATAGAACTAGTAAGTAGCTGTAACTTGGGGAAGACAAAAGCACTAAGAATGAAATCGTGAAGAATAGAAAAAGCTTTCTTTTGTAGTGCTGAAAATTCTAAGTTTTTTTTAATTCAAATGGATTTGTTTTTCTTTCTTTCTGTGACTTCCTATGAAAATCCAGATTTTTAGGGGCCACGTAGGCGCAGAACCCTCATTTTTTAGGCGCCATGGCCGATTTTTCAGGCGCATTTGGCGCGTTGGCGCCTTTCAGTTTCGAACACTGTTCATATGTTATCTCTGAATTATTTCTTGGACTTCCTGAGCTGCCCAGATGTTCCTAGAGACGACAACCCTGTTTATATGTTTTACGATCCGCATGTTCAATAATCTAAATTTCCGCTCCGCTCTCGAAGACCAACAACCTTTTAAATCCAACAACAGAAGCTCTCCGAAGACCGGGCTATTCGACGAGGACGATGCACGAAGTTGAGATCTGCAATCAGCGAATCGGGCGATTTTCCAGCCTGCAAATCGCAATCAGCGACCGCGCTCGGCATTCCCGCACCGGGGCGATCGCTTTTCGCAGGACACATCAAAATTAATTCGAAGGGGGTGGAGCGCGGGAGGCCCCGGCCATGGAATCGCCGCGTGAGATTTACGCTCAGCCTGTATTTATGTGTAAACTCCGGTTGGTCAGTTCCCGCCGTTGCCGCGCGGCCGCGCCACCGGCGAAGAAAGCCCTCGGAAAACCGAAAACATTTCATAAAGTCAACACCAAAGTGTCCATCTAAAATGAAGATACAAAGATAATGACCAAAAATAGCATCGGCAAATTTCATAATGACGTCATCAATGGGTTTGATCTATTTGAATTCAACATATCGTGACCTTCCGGCAAAAGTATCACAAGCGCCATGTGACGTTTCAGACAGTTATGTGGCAGAGAAACTGTTGGTTTAATCGGTTTGAAAAGTTCACCGAATTTTATTGACAGTACAAAGAAAATTCAGTGAAATTTTTGAACGGCTTCCTTGACCAATTTCTCTCCGATTTTCGTTTGGAATCCGAGGAACAATTCGAGAGATTTTCGGTTCGAAACGTCAACTATTTTCTTATCAAAACAAAAGCTGTGAATGAAAACTTTGTAGCACGGAGAGAAATTACGTTTTTACATTCGGAAAACGAGGAATTCGACCCTCTTAAAATGGAAGTGTGCTCCCAGTCTGGAAAATGCCGAAACGAACAGGACTTTGGTCCACAAAACGAGAAATTTTCTTCATGATGAGGTCTCATTTTGCGTGAACAGTTATGCGTATAGCTCTAGGAAAATTTCCGACGGTTCGACAACACTGCACCGAGGAAATGAATAAATAAATATTAGCGCGGTGCGCCTGATATCTCATCGGTTCGTTTCGCTTTAATACGACGCCGGTGAGCGCGGGGGACGTAAAATCGTTTGGGGTGCAGGCATGCCCAGGCGCCCAGGGTCTCGGCAGGGGAGGGGGGGAGGTTGATGATTAAATGCGTGCGGATCTTGAGAAAATAATTGCGCCGACTCGATGATAGCGTATTTAACCGCGGACGAATGCAGCTGCAATTGAACGATTCGTTTCTGAAAGGCCGCAAGTCCATCTCGGGATTGGACCCCGAAACGCGTGTATCCTTACGACGCCGAGGGCTCACTTGCGACGGGGGTTCCGCGGTGCCGATTTTGAGCCCCCTCCCCCCTCTCAAGGTCGGTCGGAGGAGTTGCCGGTGACCTTGAGCTTGGAGGTATTTGATGGGTTTGAGAACCGACGCCCGATCTGATCCACGCGGGAAGTCGTTTATATCCTCTGCCGTGCTGAGGAAAAACGTCGTATGAACCTCCAGGCGTTGCCAAATTTCTTTCAATGGATCACGAATTTCCTGGTAAACTTTTGGAATATTTTCCTTCCAGTTTTTCGGGTAATTTTGTTCGCAATTCTACCTGAAGTTCCTGAAAATTTCAAGGAAAATATTCATAAGTTTACCGAGAAATTCGTGTTTTATCAAAGGAAATTTGGCAACGCTCGAATTTTCGTACGGCGTTCTTCCTTAGCACGGCAGTACTGATACGCTCGCTCCCTGATCTACCGCGCGCGGAAAAACGACACAAGAGCAGTCAGACGTTGCCAGAAGTCTGATGCGAAAACCAAGTTCTCCAAAAACTTTATAAACATTTTTCTTTCCATGTTTCGTGGAATCTTGTTCGCAGTACAATCTAACAAGTCGAATAATTTTAAAGGAGAACACTCCTCACTTTTCTCGAGAATTAATATTTTGTAAGATGAAACGTGGCACCGACCGAGTGCGGCTTGATACGACGTTTATCCTTAGCGCGAAGATGAGCTCGATAAGATGCCCTCCACTCTGAGAGACACCACGGTGAAATCGTTGACCCTGTGGTCTTCGTATTAGCCGCTCTTCCACTCCCTCTCCTCCATTTTCACGGAACGGTGAAATTATTAAAACATTGAGATTTTTGCTCCTCCTTCGTTACTTTCGGGAAAAAACATAATAATTTTCAGAAATTACAAGTTAACCTTGGGGTAGGCAGTAATCGGATTCAAAATCAAGTTTCACCAAACTCATTTTCGAATGGTTTGGTTTCAAACGGTTCGTTTTGAAACTGTTAGTGTTGAAAGTTTTTTCAAAAACTGTACTTATTGACGTTGTAAGTCGGCAATCACATAATTCGGTTTACAACATCGCAACCTTCCTGTCATGCTTTATTTTTTAGACGGAAAACTACTCAACGGCAATTCTTTAAAATTGCCGTGATTTTTCTTCTCTGTGCGAAGAAAATTCTGCAAAAACTTCAGGAATGATAATGATGTCAATTTGTTCTCCTTTAAAAAAATAACATCGAGGCAAAGATTTCCAGACACAGCAAACGAGTTATGTGATTGCCGACTTACACCGTCGTTATGCGCCTTCTGTCCTCCAAGCCCTTCAATTGGGCATCTCCGTAAAACAACGCGCTTGACAGTTTCCTTCCCCCAAAAGCAGCAAAAAAAGCCGTCCCCAATTTTCACAGCCTTCCACGATTCTCAACGCGATCATGATCGCGTGATCAAGAACATTCTGCACCCCTGCATTATAAAATAAATACCCGACAAAAGAGAGAGAAAAAAAAAATAAAACTGTTTTGCATGCACCTCTGGTTAAGGAATCCTCGCCGAGCATAGCTGCGCGGCAACATGGGAGATTCTGATTAACTCCCATTAAGTCAGTTATGGTTTATGAACTTTACATTTTTGCACGAATTGCACGAGACTCATAACTAAGAGTAAACTAATACAACGCACGGAGGCGTGCCGGGGGGAGGGGGGGGGCGAAGGCTTAATTAAGTCAAGGTCAACGTTTTTCAAGATCATACGATTATGTGGGTACAGTGAACTTGGCGGTTAATTGGTGTGACTTGGAACCGCCTGAAATATAGCGGTGGATTACACGTCCGGCTGATCGCGTACATCATAAGTACACATCATCACTCTTCCGTACACGGTGCCCGCATCCACGGTTCTTAATTTTGTTCACGGGCATGATCATGATCCCTTCGTACGAATCCTCGGATTATTGCATTTCGTGCCGGGACCCAGCCCTGTGGGGCCCTCGAACAGAGTAGGATGTACTGCAACGCAACTAATCAATTGCGGGGAAAAATATGCATCTTGATTGCGCGCTGTTTCGAATTAACCACTGATTTATAATTCTTCCCCCGGGGGAAAGGATGATATTTTAAGGTGGTAGCTTCGGAGACGAAGGAGAATCGAACGAGCTTGATGAGTTGATGAGTCGCTGACTTTCTTGAGGTTGTGTTTCTTCCTTTCGGATAAACAATGTGACCGGGAATGCTCGAGTTTTAGAAAGACAAGTATTCTTTAATTTAATAATAATAAGGAAAAAAAAAGTTTTGAGCTTTTAACAGTAGTTTTTTTTAATTTTTTAAAATATTTCAAATTTTCCTGAATTTTTGGGAATCGCGATGAGAAAATCATTGGTGTGACTTGATTTAAGACAGAAGTGCGGGGTTCGGAATCCTGCCTATACAGACCGAGCACATGAGATTGGAGACGTTCAAAGGTTTTTAAAGGTCAAGCAAATTTCTTGACGTATCAGCGTCGGATGGAATTTACTGAATTTTTTAGGTTTTCTCTGTCTTATGAAATCTGGTTTGATACTCAGACTTTGCAAACTGAAAAGCGGGGGATTTTTTTTTCATATTTCATTCCCCATTGAAATGTTATGAGTAAGATAATAATAAGACGTTTAAGGACTTACGGACAAGCAAAGCTTACAAATTGACGATGTAAGACGGTAAACTTACCTGAAACAAACAGAAACATAAAATCAGTTAAAAAAATTCAAAATTCAAAATAAAGAAAATAAAAGAAAAAGATTGACTTAATGACTGGCAAGGAAAGTAGAATTTTAACAAAAATACGATACAAAGAATAAATGGTTGGATTCAGTTCTGATGTAAAAACAAGCCTGCTTCCATTACAATTCAAAATCAAACATGGGCAGAGTAGAGAAGACCTGAACCGCGTGTTTCGGGAAAGAAGGAGCCTCCTTGCCCTAGTAAAAATTGGCAGTAGAATCTGTGTTCCAAAATACCGTAGACCTACAGCCGGCTGTAAGATTTCCAATAGCTTCTACTGCCGGCAACACAATTTCTTATAACCTTTTATAACCGATAGCGATTAAGCAACAGCCTGGCGATAAAGTGTATGCTAAACGTTACTAACTACGGATGCTAGGGCTTAGTGAGTTTTTGGNAATTGGCGTATTTGGGGGTCCGAAACCCCCCTTAAAATTAGTTTGAAGTAATTTCTGTGATTTTTCCTTAAAAGTGCTTACAATGTGGTAAATTTTCCCGTTTTATTTTTTTCATTACGATAATTTGAACCGGAGTTATGATTTTTTGAAAATAGGTCAAATTTGACCTTTGACCTATCATAACTCGGTCAAAAATTAAGATATTGATCTGCGGTTTGCGCCAAAATTCTTAGTTTTTAATGCTCTTTCGAATGAGGTATCACAAGATAGGGGTTGCCATTTGAAAAAAAAAAGTTGGGGTCCGCAGCCCCTCCCCACGAGGGGGCCCGAAAATTCTGGGGGGCCCCAAAAGTAGCTTACATTGATCGATGAACATCCCCAAAGTTTCGTTTCAAAATATTAATTAGGTAAAATTTTAGAGGGGGTGGAAGGGACTTTTGGGACACCCTGTATAGCCGGCAACACAATTTCTTATAACCTTTTATAACCGATAGCGATTAAGCAACAGCCTGGCGATAAAGTGTATTCTAAACGTTACTAACTACGGATGCTAGGGCTTAGTGAGTTTTTGGACTCCCGCTCTCTTTTTCGGCCGTATTATCTTGATTTATTTTGCGAGGAAAGCTCCGTACTTTTGAAGGATGCCTGCCATTCCTAATATGTTGGAGCGCCTTCAATTTCGTATGATACTGTGCAATACCTCTGGTGTGAAATAGTTGCTTCAAGCGCCGAGGTACGCTGCGGCGCGGCACGGCGAGCGGGCGGTCAGCGCAAAACGCGCATTGGCGCCTACAAACCTAAGTGGATACTTCAAACATTGCGCAACGCGTGGAGTATCCACTTAGGTTTGTAGGCGCCAGTGCGCCGCTGCTCCGCTTTGTGTTAGGCTCTAATATTTAATCTCGTGGAGTCAGCGTTTTTCAACTCATGACTTTGAAATGTTTGCACACTCTGTATGGATTATTCTCATTTTAATTGATGAAAAAAAATATGTTGCAAAGGAAAATATGAAGTGCGTTTTGTAAATATTAAGGTGATTCCGTACAAACTTAAGGATTTAAAAAGCACACGAATTTCTTCACAATTTCTTATAGCCTTTTATAGCCGATGGCGAAAAAGCAACAGCCCGGCGATAGGAACTATAGCCCGGCTGTATAATTTTTATCGCTTCGGGTAGCCGGGTCGTATGATTTTTTCCACTTTCTACAGCCAGCTACATGATTTTCTATCGCCTTCTTCAGTCGGCTATAGGAAGTCCTACGGTATTTTGAAACGCAGCTCCTATCGCCAATTTTTACCAGGGTGTAAGTTGGTTGGCAGTGCACAATGAATGAACGATAATTTCGCGACGAGATTCCATTTTATTGCTACTAATTATAAAAAAAAAAAAAATCAATTGACCATTTCAATTGAAATGTCAATGCTGTGTATCTCACGATAATAGAAATGCAATCCTGCCAAGCAGTTCTTATTTTCTTATGAGGAAATGGTATTCTTTTCGTTAAAAACCACCCATTTCCTTACTTTGAATCACCGATTACACTAGACTTGAACATAGATAAAGAGTGTTAAATAGCCTCAAACACGGAGCTTCGACAATATGTGGACTGGAGCGACAGAGAGGATCAATTGAACGTAATTCTGCGAAACGGAACTATGTGCATTAAGACATGAGCCCTGGACCCATAAGAATATATGCATAACAAGGCTCACATCATAATGCACATAGTTCCGTTTAGCAGAAATACTTCCAATTCATTGTCTCCCCTGGATTTCCGGGCTGAATTTCACGGAGAAAGGAAAAATTTAACGCGAAAAGCATGCTAGTTAATTCACCCATACAAAAGGTTAAAACGAAGGTAGAAAATTACGGAGAGAGTCGATTTGGAAAAACAGAGCTTTCGAATGGCCCCTATCTACTCATTGTCACTGGTCACGTCAAGTCGAAGCAGACTTTAAAAAAAACGTTGCCAGATTAACCAAACTTCACTTATTATTTGACTCGTTCCTTTGACTGCAGTTTGATATAAAGATTTAAGAGAATTGTGTGAAATTTTGTGACTCACAGACACTGAAAACATACCCGAAATTAAGATCTATGATATGTTTTCTTGATTCATTTGGTAATTCTTTGAGAGTGGGTGGTTGGAATTATTTTAATTTTTAGGTTTCCTCGCGGAATAGAAACAGTTGGACAAAAAGTAAAATTTACTGAACATTTCAAACAAAAAACTTTACACCCTCAAAAATAGGCAGGGAGAGCTATGATCGAACCCGGATTTATTAATTACGCAGGGCACTTCTAACTTTTCAAGTCGCAGCTTATAAGCAGAGGTGTAAAAAACGCGAGTACGTCAGGTCAAAAAGACAAGTCCTTGATAAATTCCGACTTGGACATTTTTAATGAAGTGTGGTATGATACCCCAATTGATTGTGGTAGTACCGAAATAAAGTAAGTTACTAACCCAAATGTTCCGGTACTACAGAAATTGATTGGAAAAGTCCTTATCAGCCAACAAATTGGGGTAGTACCACAGTTTTAGGGGATAACCCCATACACATTTTTTTCTACAGGTTTCGGTTGATTTAACCAAAAATTTGGTTGAGCAACCGCTTTTTAGCCAATTCAACCGAAGGAGAATTAATGCGGGGCAACGAAAAACACTGAAATCTATACCTGTGTATCCGAGGTGACGAAATTTCATGAAAAATAAATTATTGAAATTTCAAGTGGTTTATTTCATGAAATTTTAGAAATCTAGATACATTGAAAAATACCGGTACCTTTTCATGTGTCGCAAAACATGTAAAAATTGTGAATTTTTTCCATTTTTTTTTTTTTTTTTTTTTGTGTTTGGGTGCGCGTTGCATACTCTAGCCCCTGAAAAATGTGAAATTTTTCACAGCCTCGTGAAATTTCAAGAAATATTTCACTAAAATTTCCAATCTTTCATTTCTCTCTGACGTTTCATGCCAGGGCGCCGTCTGAACGGTATCGATCAAGATGAGAAGACCTCTCGCCTTGAGAGCTTTTTTCAATCCGTCAACAGCGTGACGGAGGAGGTTGACACAGCCAAGACCCACGGCAGTGTCCTGACTCGCCTCTCATTTGCAGCGGAAGAGGAAACGGCACTTGCCATGGATTCACACGAGCGGACACACTCACACAGGCGCAGTCGGAGGACAAACAGACATGAACGCTGCCATTAGCCGGGGACAACAGATCGATTCCCTGACCTCTTCGCCGTGTTGCCACCACAGGGCAACAGCTTGAGCAGGGTGTCTAGTTTTTCTTTCATTTTGGGAAACCCTGATGAACTCCTGATTTTTCCTCTAATTTTTGACTGAAAAATCCTGATCTCATAACTTTTGCATATCCTGATCAAATTCTGATTTTTTGCGAAGAAGAAATAAAATTTCTGCATAACCGTATGCGAAAGCAGTCCGATCGGACGGCCGACTTTTCTCAACTCCTGATAAAATTAGGATTGAATCCTGATGGAATCGGGAAAGTCCTGATGCTAGACACCCTACTGAATTTTGTTGGCCGCCAGTCGGGTAAATGACTTTGAAATCGGTGGGTGCAGCCCGTCACAAAGTTTATGATGGACACATCGCAAGCTTTGGTTATGTCGCAGGTAAATCGCAGGCCATCTGCAGGCAATCTGCAGGCGGTATGCCTATGCAAGCATCCTTACTCGTCAAATTGCAATAATTCGCATCAAAATGATAAATATTTCACAGATAGAGAACTTCAAAAGCACAAACTCGGCTTTGGAGCGCCTTCAAACGCCGTTGATACACTCCGCTTTGCCAGGCAGTTAGTTTAGTTGCGTAACCTAACCAAACCCAACACAGGTTACTGATTTCACTTCACACATTTTCGAGGGTGCTAGCTGGTACTATGCATTCATGAAAAAGAGGATGTTTGTTCGAAATTTAAGCTTATAATCAGAACTATCTAGTTCGTATCTTTATTTTTGAATTCTTATTCAAATGTAAAGATTTACATTCCAATGGATATTACTTAAATGATATTCAGTTTTGGTAACTCTAAAATGTTTAACAGTTGTGCGTTCGATACAACTCTCCCACTAAACTAATCGCATTTCGGGGGAAAAAAAAAACTTAAGAAAAAAAAGAAATTTGAGAGGTATTCGGCAACAGGCATTGTCCTGTGATCTTGGTCACCACGGAAAGTGTCTCCGGCTTTCAAACTTCACGGGTCACTCACTCGGGCTAATTTCCTCTCCGCTCTTGACCTACCATTTTCATTAAAACATCCCGACCCTCAGTCACGAAAGTTCGTCCGCACCGCTGCCGCCTCTCCTGGGAAAACTCGTATTTCCGTAGCGAGAGCGACGAGCCGAGGAAATATTCACGGAGATCCGGCAAGGGGGTTCATCAAGTCCGTTTTGACCGCTAGACGCCCACATCTCGGGTGCACTGATCTAATCGACGACCGCAAGTTCACGTGTAGGAACTGTCAATAAAGTACCACGCAACTCCATTAGGAAACTCCATGTAGGAACGATGTTTTGGTTTAGCACGATAGTGCGACGCGCATCTTCCTATCCTTTCGTTTAAGTCTCCGTGTCGTGGCACGGTCAACATAAAAGCATGGCTTCTTAACCACGTAACTCCATTTGAAAATTTCATGTAGGAACGATATGTTTTTTCAGCTTAGCACGAAAATGTACGTAACATGCTGTCAACAAAATTTTCCTAAGTTTTGGTTGACATCATGATCATCCGAAAAAAAAAAACAAAAAAATTCTACCTTCTATGAAAGATGATCACGGTGTCAAAACTTTCCTCTACAACATCGATCAAATTGTAACTCTTGTTTTCCTTGTATTATTTGCTATTACCTAACGTAACGTAACTTAACCTAACCTAACATTTCTTCATTTGGCCCAATTTTACCTTACCTGACCTGACCTGACCTAACTTCACTGAACCAAACCTTCCCCAACCTTATCCTACTTAACTTTGACCTTACCTAATCTAACATACTTTATCCTAGCCTAATCTAATTCAACATGACGCAAACCTCTCTGGAGCATTAATTTTATGGTTTTACTTGTGAGGAAAATACTTTGTCGTTTGTTGATACCATGTTCTAGGCCCAGCTTGACTTTTATCTGTCGGAGCACGACGTCAACAATCGTTGACTCCACGATCAGATTTCGGGTTTGTCGACACCATGATCGTTGACACCATGCAACGTTACCCGGGCGACGCGCATTTTCCTATCCTTTCGTTCAAGTCTCCGTGTCGTTGCGCCAGTGCCAATAGGAAAACGTGGCTTTTTAATAGGGATAGGGCTGCCACAGAATTGAGAAAATGAAATTCCCTGACATTTCCCTGATATCCCTAACACACTTTGGTGAAATGCTCTGACAATTAAGGATATACCAGATGATTTGAAGACGCAATATGGTAGGTTCCACGCGACTGCTGTTCGAATTGTCACATCCATTCTGGAAAGCAAATAACCGTGATTCAACAATTTTTCCTCAACACTTATGTCATTTTCCCTGTCATTTCTAGGTTTTCCCTAACTTTTTAAAATTCCCTGACATTTCCCGGTTTTCTGAGTATTCCCTGGAGGCAACCCTGAATGGACCACGAGGCGGGATAAAAATTAGACGTATGCCAGATTTTAGATTCTGCAGGCTTTGCATATAAAGAGTGTCGGTGCTATAATTAATTAAATGGAATATGATTTTCCGTAAGTCCACTTTTCAAACTTGTTTGCCGTAACTTTTCGGCGGTGTTTTGATTGATTCTACAAAGGCGTTACTCGCCTCGTTCAATCGTGAGCCGTTAAAAAATTTCCTCCGCCGGAGTCGTGAACTTTGCACAATGGTGGTCCCGCGAGAAGAAATCTTTCTCCGGCCCAACGACACAGCAGCGTAGCCAGATTTTGTGATGAAATAGACCGATTTAACGCGGAATGGGTGGTCTAAAGGATTTCTCATCAAAATTTCATGCAGAACACGTAGATAATTAAGATAGAACTTTCAACAAGTGGTGCAAATGGGCATTTTTTCATGAAATTGGACATCAGAGTGAGAAGCAAAGGGGGTAAATGACAAGAATGGAGAATTCGTACACAACATTTTTGTTGCTTCATCTGAAAGTGCCTAAAGGACTGATTTCGCAGTAATTTGTTATACATTTTTTCCGATATTATGGGCAATAATATTAAAATAGATTGAAACTAGAGAAAATTAACCACTCAGTGACGTCATCTGGTGGTATTTCCCATTTAAGCCTTTTTTAATTTGTTTTTATTCAGATATTTTATTTGTATATAGATTACAAATTGTAGAAAAATACTTCTAGATGAAAGTTTTTTTATGTATAAATTCAAAATTGTACCAAAAAAAAAAACAAACAAAAAAATTAATACATTCTTTAGCAAACTAGATCATTTTGTCACATTTTCTCCAATAATTGGACCGAGTTTAACAGAAAGGAACCAAGCCACATCAGCGATTGCCGAGTTTAACTGGGCAATTAAATTTTTTACGAGAGAACGGTTGTTCGGATTTCTTTGAAAATTTTAAGGAATTTGCTTCGCACCACGGAGAATTTTCACTGAAATTTGCTCGAAAATCCACGCAACCGTTTTCATGTAAGAAATTAAATTGCCCAATTAAATTTGGCAATAGCTGATGTGGCTTGATTCCTTTCTGTTTAACGCGGTCCAATTGTTCAATTTATGAGCCAAGGGTATCCTGTTGTTCAGTTCTCTCAGTAGTTTCCACTTAAACACGAAAGTCATCAAATTTTAGACACTCGGGAATTCTCCATTCGGAGACTTCTGCTCCCCTAGGTTATTGAGCACGATTTGGCAAGGCTGCGCGGGACAAAACGCGGGCCGACACAAAGTCGAGTCTGAAAGACGGGGGTATTCATCACGGCTCCAAATTGGCCGTCACAGCTCGCGCCGCACGGTGAAACGAGCTGATAGAAGAGGTCGGACATGAAATTTTCGGCTAAGATTTCAAATTTTGATGTTTATTCCGTCACATTTTAGATTTCAAGGGATGCTTTTAAAAGAAAATTTCACGAGAAAACCAATGGAACCACTTTTAAAATCTCAAGTTTTTGTATAAACGGAGTTATAAGCGTTTAAAGTTTCCAAATTTTGTCCGACCTCTCCTGTCGACTCGACCCACTGTGCGCCGCGGGAGCCCGCCGCGACGGATTTTTCTCCCTTTTTCAGTTGGCAATGGAGTGATTGAACGGAGCCATGGCGACGTTTGTGGGTTACGGGTTGCGTAACGGAAGTGGGTTAGGGAGGAGTGATGCAGCCGAGCCCCACGCACTCCTCAAATTTGACGGACAAATTATCACTCTACCACGCTCGGACTTCGACTCCGGGTTCCTGTTGCCGTATCGCTGTTAGAACCCTCGTCTAGAAGTTAAAGTCCCTTTACACTGAGAGTCAAGACGATGTGAATCCATTTCTGATTGGTTCCCATATTTTAGGCCTTCACAGTGTCACAAACGGGAATAAAGATTACATTTTCACCGATTGCAAAGATTATAATCTGGAATGGACCAGGGAATTAAGGGTTCGGCAAGGAACAAACGGAATGAGAGAAGGACGGAGAAAGGAATTTGAGAATGGGCCGGTCAAAGATTACAAAAAACATTCAATTTCTGTAATCTTTATTCCCGTTTGTGACTCCGTGAGCGGGTGTTGTCTTGACTCTCAGTTTAAAGGGATTCTACTGGACATCAGTGTTCGAAACTCACCTTTGAGTTTTAGGAGCCATGTGGCACATCAAGCCCGATTTGTAGGCGCCATTGAAGATTTTTTAGGGGCCAAATTGACTTTTTGCAAATATATTACGGCGCATTTCGCGAAAATTTAGATGCAAGATGATTTCGTAACAGAACTAGTAGGTAGCTGTAACTTGAGGAAGACAAAAGCACAAAGGATGAAATTGTGGAGAATAGAAAAAGCTTTCACTTGTAGTGCTGAAAATTTCGAATATTCGCCTGATATGAAAATTCAGATTTTTAGGGGGCAACTTTTAGGGGCCACGTTGGTGCAGAGCCTTCATGTTTTAGGCTCCATGGTCGATTTTTTAGGCGAATTTGGCGTGTTGGCGCCTGTGAGTTTCGAACACTGCTTCAGACGTTGCTATACTTGTATCAATCAAAACTGGAATTACCAAGAAAATTCTGAATATTTTCCCTCCAATTTTTCAGACGATTTTTCACAATGTGATCCAAAAGATCTGAAGATTTGGAGGAAAAATATGCACAATTTTTCTCAAAAATAGGTGTTTTGCCGGGGGAAATTTGGCAGCAGCAGAATGTTCGCTCATACGTCGTTCTTCCTTACCACGGCAGCATAGCACGGGAGTACATTTGGCACCTCTGCCTCGCTAGGCTCCTCCAGGAAGCTGTTCATTGCACCCGGCCCACAGTGGCTCAAGTCAATCATGAGAGGTCGGACATGAAATTTTAAACTAAAACTGTGAATTTTTATGTTTAATTCGTCACCATTTTAGATTTTAAGGGGTGTTTCTGCAGAAAAATTTCACGCGGAATCCAAGGAAACCACTTTCAAAACCCCAAAGTTTTGTTTGGACGGAATTATAAGCTTTTAAAGTTTCCAAATTTTGTCCGACTTATCCTATTGACTCGATCCACTGTGCGGCCGCACAGACTACGGACAATATGATTTACCTCTCCGGTTTACACCTCCATAATTTTCGTCTCCTCCCCTCGAAACACTGGATACATCACTGCCGTGCTAAGGAAGAACACCGTATTAACATTCGAAAGTTGCCAAACTTCCCTGGATAAAACTTGTATTTTTTAGGAAAGTTCTTCACATTTGTCCTTAAAATTTTCATATATTGTAGATTAAACTGCGAACAAAATTGTCTGCAAAATTTGAGGGAAAAATTCACGATTTTGCTGTTCATCGCAGGAAATATGGCAACGTCTGTAGGCGCATACGGCGTTCTTCCTTAGCACGGCAGATCAGTACAAATCAATTTATTCTCCTTCTCATTGAGTCCTCTGTGTCTATCTTTCTGCGCCTTTCATTTTTTAGCGAGTAAGCTACAACTCAACTCCTAGCACTATTCCTCAATCGTCTTTGTTGGGCGGGGATCGCAGCGCGGCTGTCATCCTTAATGCTGGGATTTTATTAATCCTGTCGAGTGTTTTGAAATCGCGCTTGTTTTCATGTTGACCATCCGACAGTCGGTCAGAACGACGCCCACGGAACCGAAGCGCTGCAGCTTGGAGCCATGTTTGGATTACATACACCGAGACAAAATAATACTTTTAAAATTTTCGTAGTAAGTTCTTATGGCTGTTCGTTGCTGAAAACGTAACGTACAGGGTCGAATTCATGGCCGTTTCCCAGACAAATCATTTTACCAGGCTAGGCTAGTGGTTAGCGCGCGTGACTCCAGGCCAATAGACCCCGGGTTCGAATCACGATGGTGGCGTCAAATTTTCACGGAACTGACGAGTGGAACTGCAGGAACAGATTCTACTCGACCTTAATCCGTGGAAATGAAGAAAGCCTGGAGCATGGATGTGCCTAAAATCCCTTGATGTCTACAGACAATAAATAAAGTCTATCGATGGCTGTAGGTCCTAACGGAAAATAATCCAATAAATCAGCAGAAAAAGAGAAAAAATGAGGGAAAAAAGAGAAATAAATCATTTCTTGGAGTTCTGGGGACGCATTTGACGAAGAACCACAAAAAGAACAATTACCGACTACACGCGATTTGAACCAGAGGGAAAATTTACCTGATGTCCCTTCAAAATCTCACGTAGAAAGCGATTACACGACGGGAGTTCCGGAATCAACTCCTGAACGAGATATTAACACAGATCAATGGAAGTTAGATCAAACAAATTACGTCATTTATACATTTTCGCCACGTGACTACTTTTCATTAGAAAAATCCTACATCATTTCTGAAGTAGTCAAAGTTTTTATGGCACCATCTTATATTACTTGCAAATTTTTGCTTGAGAATATTAGATAAAAAATCCGGGACACATTTAGGAGCGCCGATTATAATGTTTCCCACTTATTCTTTTCACTACAAGAATTCTTATTTTAAAAAATTCTATGAAGCTGTGACATTAATTACCGGGGCCTCCCTCCCTCTCCCCTTCTATAACAATCTTATACGAATCGTTTGGCAGTGGTAATCGCGCACTTCCTGCGTACGTGTTTGCATTTTCTTCGCCTTCTCACGCACATACTAAAAATGTCGTCCCGTATTCAATACCCTTGTCTAATAAATCAATAAAGCGCGTCAACCAATCAACCAATCATCAATGTTTTCGATACTTCGATACTTTACATGCGAAAATTGAGTCGAGAGCGATCAAACTTCGATCAAGAACTTCGATATTTTGCTTTGAGAACACTGGTGAACATCGAACATAAAGGACGTGTGCACTTCCACCCGCGCGCGAAGCGAGCCCACTCGATAGTTCACGTTTTGTGGATGAACGAGGATCGATTAATCGATTATCGGTGCGTCGATAGCAGGCTTTCACGGCGCAGCGGATGTGTACGCACATCCAGCCGATCCGGTCCGATCTAACTTTCATTCTGTTCATTTTATGATCTGGATCCGTTGTTAAGGGGCTCTCCGTCGCCACCCGACGCCCAGCTTCAACTCATCAATGCCGATGATAAATCGAGAATATCGATAAAATAGATCGATTCTCGTTCAGAAAACGCCCTCCGTCGATTTTCAACTTATACATCGATGGCTAACGAACAATACCGAGATAACAGTTTCCTGGGAAAGTTGAGTTATTTCCTTTTTCCTACTTCTTTAAGACAAAATAATTTTGAAAATGCCGTCAATACAACATTTTTCTTGAATTAAGAAGAAATTTGCGCTTTCAGTTGGAGGAAGGACGCCAATATCATGCACACTAAAAAAAAAAAAATTGTCAAGCGAACCGAACGATCGGTGTTCCATATCATGCCAAACATTCAGTTTGTCAAACGGAACTTTCGGTTTGTTAAATAGAACTTTCGGTTTGTGTAACAAACGTTCGGCATATATGACCAAACTTAGTTCGTCAGTTCACTTTACCGCACAAGTTCGGTTTGAAAAACAGAAAATTCAGTTCGACGAACAGAATTAGTTGAGATGATATGGAACATCGAACTTTGGTACATACGACCGAACTTTTTATTTCAATGGCAGATTTCGGCTTGATTCAAGCGATTTTGATCTTTATTCGAGAGGGTAAAATCTTCTTGACGGCAAAAACTAGTCACTTTTTCCCAGAGTTCCTTTCTTCCGGACGGCCACATCATACAGGATCGTTGTTCTAATTTGGCCATCACTTCCTGTTCCACTTGTGGGAATCTCGTTCATATGGGTCACGCCCGGAAATGATCTCCCAGCACAAATATTCCGTTCTTTGTGACCATTCACATGACAGTGAGGCGCTGGTTGCGTTACGAAATGGTCAGGGGTCGCCGGCGGGGAGGAGGGAGCTGTCCATGCGGAAGAATGATATAATGGTAACATTGAACGTAATTAAAAATTGAACAATGCTGGTCGCATTGCGGGCCCGAATCTCGCGACGCCGTTGACAGAATCTTCGAGACGGAATAGACGCAGGGTTGTGAAATGGAAGGATTAATTTCGTTTTTTTATGTAGTATGAACTGTTACACGCTGAAAAGAGGGATTGTTTCCTCCCCTTCCCCCAGGACAGGTCTACCCCCTCTACCATAAAAATGCGTAGCGCTCTTTGCGACCCCAACCTTAAATTGTCGCTGAATGCCTCATAGAAAATTGCCACCTTACGCCGATTTTTATCTTAGTCCCGAAATCTCAGCTCATTCTAGTAAAGCACCAAAAACGCAGGCTCAGACCTCCCACTTCCGTAGATAAAATTTCGCACACTGGAAAAAAAAAAAACACTTTGGATCTAGAGTTCAGACTCATAAAAACATCGACAAGAAAAAATACTCTTGATGCAATCAGATTTAAGCTTAAATCAAGAACCAAGCCTCTTAATTTGAGCGGATTTCCTTTTGATTTAAGCTTAAATCTGATTGAATCAAAAGTATTTTTTTTGTCAATGTTTTCAAGAGTCTGGACTCTAGATCCAATGTGCTTTTTCCAGTGTATTGTGCAAACGGCCCCACATCTGCCTTTAATGCAAGATGAGAATTTCTAAGCAAACTGACAGCACTGGCCCTAAACTAATTACCACCACCTCGCTTGAGCAATGGGTATGAAGTTTGCTATCATATTTTCATCACTTTGATCTAAAGCTTTCTGAGCGTAGAATACACTACAGGATGTTTCAATGGACGTCTGCTGTAATTTTGAGGGGATTTGATTAGTTTTCCAAAAGAGAAACGGAAAGTTTCATGAAAATTCACGGAAAATTAGTCTCATTCTATACGTGGCACAACCGGAAAAATTGCATACAGAATTCACACCTTGAGATTACTCTTTAGCTNAAAAAAAAAAAAAAAAAAAAAATTGTCAATTCGAACCGAACGATCGGTGTCCCATATCATGGCAAACATTCAGTTTGTCAAACAGAACTTTCGGTTTGTTAAATAGAACTTTCGGTTTGTGTAACAAACGTTCGGCATATATGACCAAACTTAGTTCGTCAGTTCACTTTACCGCACAAGTTCGGTTTGACAAACCGAAAATTCAGTTCGACGAAAAGAATTAGTTAAGATGATATGGAACACCGAACTTTGGTACATATGACCGAACTTTTTTGTTCAGTGGCAGATTTCGGCTTGATTCAAGCGATTTTGATCTTGATTCGAGAGGGTAAAATCTTCTTGACGGCCAAAACTAGTCACTTTTTCCCTGAGTTCCTTTCTTCCGGACGGCCACATCATTCAGGATCGTTGTTCTAATTTGACCATCACTTCCTGTTCCGCTTGTGGGAATCTCGTTCATATGGGTCACGCCCGGAAATGATCTCCCAGCACAAATATTCCGTTCTTTGTGACCATTCACACGGCAGTGAGGCGCAGGTTGCGTTACGAAATGGTCAGGGGTCGCCGGCGGGGAGGAGGGAGCTGTCCATGTGGAAGAATGATATAATGGTAACATTGAACGTAATTAAAAATTGAACAATGCTGGTCGCATTGCGGGCCCGAATCTCGCGACGCCGTTGACAGAAACTTCGAGACGGAATAGACGCAGGGTTGTGAAATGGAAGGATTAATTTAATTTTTTCATGCAGTATAAACTGTTACACGCTGAAAAGAGGGATTTTTCCTCCCCCTTCCCCCGGGACAAGTCTAACCCCTCCACCTTAAAAATGCGTAGCGCTCTTTGCGACCTCGCAACCTTAAATTGTCGCTAAATGCTTCATAGAAAATTGCCACCTTACGTCGATTTTTATCTTAGTCCTGAAATCTCAGCTCGTTCTAGTAAACCACCAAAAACGCAGGCTCAGACCTCCCACTTCCGTATAAAAAATTTCATATGGTGTGAACGGCCCCATATCTTCATGAATATTGTGCAAACGGCCCCACATCTGTCTTGAATGCAAGATGGGAATTCCTAGGCAAACTGACAGCACTGGCCCTAAACTAATTACCACCACCTCGCTTGAGCAATGGGTATGAAGTTTGCTATCAAATTTTCATCACTTTAATCTACAGCTTTCTGTGCGTAAAATACGCTACAGGATGTTTCAATGGACGTTTGCAAGTCTGCTGTAATTTTGAGGGGATTTGATTAGTTTTTCAAAAGAGAAACGGAAAGTTTCATGAAAATTCACGGAAAATTAGTCTCATTCTATACGTGGCACAACCGGAAAAATTGCATACAGAATTCACACCTTGAGATTACTCTTTAGCTAAAAGAAAAAAAAAAACTATTACGCAAATAAAGACATTCTAGCATCTTCTTCGCGTCTGGCGGTAACTATTCTACTTCGGGGCTACATACATCAAACAACTCTTGGATTTACTTTCTTGTTGATTGGTAAGCAAGGTGTTGCAGACTTCCGTTTATCGCCACCCAATCATTATAAATCAAGGTTTGGTGACGCGAGTGCTGGACTGAATTCAACACAGAGGATTTGAGGCAACTGTCGGAGAGAAGAGGAAGGAGTGAACCTGAGTTGAATGGCTGAACATTCTCTCCTGTAAAAATTCATTACTTGGAGAAAATGTTTCGGATGCGAAAAAAGGCTTTGAAGTTTATTCTTAAAATTCGCTGAACGTTTAAAATTTTTCATACAGTTCGATCTTGATGAAACTTGGCTTCTTTCTATTAAATTCTGCCCAATTAACTTATTCATTCCCAGCAAATGTGTATAACATTTAACATAACAGTTAACCTTTGTGGATTAACATTTTGTAAACTACTCCAAAAGCGAAAAAACTAGAAAGGCTAGATCTACAATGATTTCAGGTCAAGACAGACATACTAAGTCTGGTAGGCGTAATGTTTCATTCTTTAATGGGACAGATAGGCGTAAAGGAAATTCTAATTTTAATTCGATTGCACTATTTCCTGAAGTTAAATTCTAATCATCACAATTCACCTACGCACTCCTTGAGAACTTAATCACATTCTGGAAAATTCGGCAACCTCTTGGTGAGTAAAATGGCTCTCTCGTCGCAAGTGACATGCAGCGTCACGCGTGTGTGATGCATGTCCTACGAGCCTCGGATGTCCGTGTGTGTGATGATGTGATGCGTGATGTGTGGCTGGAAAGTGATCGTGATTTTCTGACTTTTCTGATGATCTTTTCTGTGCCTCCGATCGCATCTTCGTCGGAGTTCCGTGCAACTGGCGATTCAGTTCACCAGACTCTGGGTCTTTTTCAGGTTTCCTCAAGCACTAATTGGATTAAATTCTGCAATAAGGAACCACTATTACTGCAGGCTAATTGTTGAAACTGATAGACAAAGAAGACATAAAAAGTATGGAGCGATCCTATTGGTTGAAATGGGTACTTCTCATGGACTAAGGGAGAAAACAATAAAGTAACTAAAGCTTCTCTTGTGGATTGCCGTTAGTTAATCTATCACCTATCTCCTTCTCCCGTAGTAACCACCCGCTTTTACCGATAGGATCCCTCCATATCCTTTTTGTCTTCTATGTCTATCCCTTTGTCTACCAATCTCAACAATCAGCTCGCAAGCTTATTTTAAAAACAACATAAATGGCATTGCTCTCCTTGTGCAGACAGGTGCTTTTATAGAAGAGCTAGAGATAGTGGTTCCTTAATGCAAAATGTGATCCAATTGTAAGTTCAACCAGATATTCTTGAAACATAGGCGGATCCGGGGGGAGGGAGCGAAGAAGACGTCACCCCCTCCTCTCCCGCCCATTCGCCCGAAAATAAGGTGAAAAAAAATGGAAGAAATAAGAAGGAAGGAAAAGGAGAAAAAAAGAGAGGGACGCTTATGTTTGGTAATTATATCTATGACGAAATTGATTCGAATTGCATGGTAGATGCTTTAAAATTTCGAAAATTTTCTGCGTGATGTCTCTCTAGCCACTCTCCCCCTTCCTTATAAGCACCTGGATCCGCCACTGCGTGGAAACAAAAAATGGTTTGAAAATGCGACATTTTCCCGATGCGAAAGTTATAGTGAACCTAAAAGCATCTGCATTGGGAGAGTATACGGACCGATCGTTTCGCGGAGGCACCGGGGCCGAAGAGGGCAGCCACTCCCATGGCGTGGCGTGCTTTGCGATTTATCGATTGATCTGTCATTTAAACCTATGGACTTAAAACCATGAAGCACAGAATCGATGTATCGAAGCTAAGCGCACTGGATGCATAAAACTTTCGATGTTCCTTTTTTTTCAGAAAGTCAGGTGGAAAGTAACTGGGTCATCAGAAATCCTTGTTGAGGAAATTTCACTTACGCACTGTGCATTGTGCCCAGCACGTTTTTGATCGTGCGAAATGTCACGAGATTTCACGGACATTCTCGACGTGACAGCCAATGGGAAGCGACTCCGAGTCCGTATGGCGACGTCTGAAGACTCATAGGGCGTCCTTCCTTATAGATCGTATTCGATACATCAAACGGGTGAGATTGTATCGATATCGATTGGTTCAAAACATAAACATAGCCTCAAAAGTAAATTCAGGAATCTGAGAGAACGGGTCTTTTGTAACAGATTTTTTATTCTTTTGAGTACCGATTGCCAATGCAAAGTGAAATTGTCAGGAAATTTCTCATTTTCAGCTCTTCCAACTTAAATCCTTACAGTTTGGTTTGAGGTTATGTTCTATTGTTTTGAACCAAACGATACATCGAACCGTTATCGAATACGGTCTATAGCTCGGCAGTGCAGCCATCCGAGGTTCATTGCGGAGTCGATGCATTTATGCTCATGTAGGCTTTCAACATAAAATTTCAAAGTGTTCATAAGGAGTCATCCTCTTTCTTCTTATGACTTTGAAACACCCTCATCCCTCAATTCCCCAATCGGGCAGGACTCGAAAAATCCAAGTGGATGGTTCGGAAGGGCCTCGACTTTTGATTTCCGGTTGGAGCGTGGCGTCGTGGCCGAAACTCTCTCCGGCGCCCAAGTACCTCCCGGCCGCGTAATCAAGTGGCCAATTTACGGGGGGCCCGTGCCTAGACGCCGGCCGAGTTGCCAGATCACCCGGAGAAATCCCGGGCTCCGCTCCGAATAGCCCCGTCGACTTTTCGGGATGGCCCAGTGCGGCAAGACCCCACTTCACTGATTTGCTATTCACCTTCCTCAGTACTCTCGCTCGGGGAGGCCTCGCTCGGCCTACCGGTTGCCGCTTCGCTACCGAATAGAGTGGAGTCGAGTCCCTTTGTGCTGAGAGTAAAGACAATACGAATCCATTTCTGATTGGTTCCCTTGTTTTAGGCCTCCACAGTGTCGCAAACGGGAATAAAAATTACATTTTCATCAATTACAAAGATTATATACTGGAAAGGACCGGGGAATTGTGGGCACGGCAAGGAACAAACGGAATGAGAGAAGAAACGGAGATAGGAATTCGGGTATGAGTTGATCAAAGATTACGAAAAACGTTCAATTTGTGTAATCGGAATTGGGGGCACGGCAAGGACCAAACGAAGTGAGAGAAGAAACGGAGATAGGAATTCGGGTAAACGTTCGATTTGTGTAATCTTTATTCCCGTTTTTAAGTGAAATTTTGCGTGCCTCCGATTGCAACTTCACAAGTTTCCACTCGTGTTTTATATTTTTCACAAAAAAAATCGACAGTTTTTCCAAAAATTCACATTCGAAAAATTTCAGAGAATATTTCAAGGGCATATCGATGGCCAACGTGCGAAACCACGTGCTGTGTTTCAAACTTGCCCCTACTAATTTATTTTTTCGAAAGTAAACAAGTCAACTTCATCGCTAGAATTTTTTACGCAACGTTCTGGCAGAGAAAAAAAATCAAGGAAGCTTCCAAAACTTTATGTTGACTAGTTTTCAAAAGAAAAAATAGAAAATGACAGAAAGTCTGCAATATCGCAGACGAATGTTATACGGTTTCGCGCTTAGGCCGTCGATATGACGATTCATTTTTTTGGAGCAATATTTTAAAAAAATTCCATCGGATATTTTCAAACTTTGCTGAAAAGACACGCACATTCCGTTTTACCATACTTTCCTTCTCAGAATGTCATTCAAATTCCTCATTTATTTTCCTTGCTTTTTCCTTACTTTCCCAAAAATCCATTTTTTTGGGCAATTCTTAAAAATCCTTACCTTTTCCTTAGTATTTTCTCGCCTCAGACGCGTTTTTTACTGTATTCAGATTGGGAAAGGGGAATGATAGAATGACGAAAAAATGAGCCGAAAAACACGAGGAATCTAACCGGGAACTTAATAAATGGAAATTGCAAACGATATTTGCATATAGATTTTAATTCATCTTTCAGCAATTTCTTGGGCGCACATTCAAAATTTTAATTCCGAAAGCGTTCCTGATGTTTATATTATCTGGTCAATGAAAGCTCCTCCATTCTTTTGATGATTTAAAGCTTTCAAATGTGTAATTCAAGAAGTCAATAATAGCGCTCGGTCAGATTAGACCGCCTTATTTGAAGACGAGAGGATCCCTAAGCGGTAGAGATTCCCGGTTTTTGGAACAGATTCCCTGATTTTCCCTGTAAATTTTGCATTTCCTAATTAATCCCGGGTTTCCCGTTCTAGACACCATGATCTAATTTAAGGTTTAGCAAAAAAACTTCATCATGCCAAAAAAAAAAGGAAGAGTTACATTTTCTTGCGGTTCTCAGGAAGTCGGAAAAAGCGCCTCGGTGACCTTTTGATCCTACATGCTCCACGTAAGCGTTCATGCTCGAATGACAAAGCTCTCCGGCGAGAGTAAGAGTTCCATTTCCGTGGGTCGCCTGGCGTCTCTCTCGTCTTCTGGTTTGAGGAGGAAGAGCGTCCGAGCGGAGCGACTTAAGATTGATTGCGCTTAATTGGAAGGAATGAAATAGCCGAGATAGCTCGGTGGCCGCCGCGACCGGGCTCATCAGTCAGGCCCGAGGAAGCGCGCTCTAATAAACACATCGGGAATGAATGTAAGGCCAAGGAGAGATAAAAATTAGCCGGGCATTTTCCCTCCGATGCACAACCCCCCCCCCTCCGCTCGCCGCGGGTCGTTGCAGAAAAATGCCGTCTGAAGCGAGATGTCGCTCGGAGCGACCTCAAATGGGCTAACTAACAAGTCTGTTCTACAAGTTTAGCTGCGGCACGTTTTCAGGGCGAAATTGCCGGCGTTAACAGCGAATATGGATGGGCAAACAGGGTTGCCGTGGAATTTAGAAAATGAAATGCCCTGAAATGTCCAAGATTTTTCTGAAAGGCTGGCAAATTTTCGTAAAATTTCTTGGCAAATTTTGGTATAATCCCATGACAAATTTTGGTAAAATTCCTTGTCGAATTTTAGTGAAATTCCCTGACGAATTGTTGAATTTTGTGACTTGTGAGGAAATGTGGGGTGGTTGAAAAGACGTGAAAATCACTACGTGAAAAAATTTTGTGACCCTATTGGTTGAAAGTGATGGTTCTTATAGACAAGGAGGAAAAACAATGGACAAACTATAGGGTCCTATGTGGGTTGCCGTAAGTCTATTACCTCGTTTGTCATTTTCATCCACCCGCTTCCATCAATAGGATCGCTCCATTTTCTTCTTACCTTCTTTGTCTATCGCTTTTTCTATCAATTTCAATAATTAGCTCGCAGTGCTCCTAACCACTGGATTGTCTCATCGTTTTGATATGATTTATGTACTATTGGCCGAGAGAAAAAAGGAATACTTAAGACGACGGATCATCTGCCGCAATCTAAAGCGGCTTCACTTCACAAGAAATCACACAAAAACAAAAAATCCCGGACAGTTTTGCCTCCTTTGTCAGACAGACATAAAAAAGCTGAACCTTCAATCAAAATGAAAAAAAATCATCAACGAAGTCGTTCTCCTGGAGAAAGATTTATTTACAGCAACGTCAATATCCCTTATTAAAAGCGAATAAATTAAAATTCGACGAGTCTGCCCCGAAAACGGACTCCGTATACGGGTCGTCGTATTTCAAATTTATACCGTTTGCACACTGTAAAGAATCAACCCATTCTCCTTGAAGTGGAGATGTGTCCCCTGCTGATGTTTTAAGGAAAAATGCGCAAATTTTTGGACTCCCTCGAACCAATCTCCGGCAGTGAGCCATGTACGCATCCGCGCATGAACCCCGGTATTCCCGCGGGATCGTCATGAATTTTTGGAACTCCGTAATGCAGTTATTGCGCCCTGTCTTGTAAAACCGCGAGTGATATTTACACTGATCGTTGGTGGCCACTGTAATCATGGACTGTTGAATGTCATCTCGCTCCAACCGCTGAAATCAATTTAAGAACCAATCAATTTATTGAAGATGTTTTATAGGAAACTTAGACCATATCCTTCTCCAATGTGAAAAGCTGAGATATAGAGACATCCTTTTTTCTGAACTAATTAATAGATTTGAAATTTTCCCACCTTATTCAACTCTATATCTTCTCTCGGTCGGTGAGCCCGATGTTTTTAAATCCATAGCCCTCTTTCTAGATAAAAATGCTATCCACCTCTAATCTATCAAACTATGATTCTAGAACTATGATACGCTTCTAATGTCAATAGGACGTATTTCTTCCAAACTGAATTATCTGCACACAGCCATGAGCCCTGGTACCCTTTAGAATACATGCCTAGCAGGGCTCACGTCATAATGCACATCGTTCCGTTTGACAGAAATACGTCCAATAAGAATACACGCAGCATTTACGTGTCGAATTGGATCGAAAAATTGTGAGGAAAAACTGTTAAGTATCCCCAAAAAACTACTTGCAAGCTGTTACGTTCGTTTTTATTCCGATACGGCTTAAAATGTATTGTCATTTAAAACTGCTGAGCCACGAACGTACTAAATTAAAATTTTAATTGTTTATTTTTTCATTAAATAGCATTTGTTGAAATGCTCGATTGAATTTTCGGGACGATGAGGAGGGTGACGTTATAGTTAGTTAGTTAGTTAGTTAATTTTATTTAACGACGATCAGCATCTAGGCTATTTACGTCGGGGACTAGGCAATTTTAAATTTTTAAATTTAGTTTCTTGAAGAGTTTTAAAATTTCTGTTACTACCATTGGACTATCTGAACACAAAGGGTGCATATTAAGAGGGAGGGAACTTCGAATTTTGATACGTGTGGCATAGGTTTTAGGGCAAGAAAGTAAAATATACTATATATATACTATAATACTATATATATATACTAAGGAAATTTTGCAGATTCTCTGTCGCATCGTTATCAACGGACGAGCACTGAAAAAAACAGTTCCATCGTATATGAACTGAGAAAAAAATAAAAATGCCAAGAAAAATTCTCATTTCTTCAAGCTACCGTTAACTCGTTCCTCCTGCATTCATTTTAGTGGACTACGGATCCTATATGCTTTTTTAATGGTTGTTACAATGTTACTTTTGAGGTAAACTACGGGTCCTATTTGCTTTTTTAATGGTTGTTACAATGTTACTTTTGAGGTAAGAACTGCTACGGTTCGGGAACATTACGTGCCGTTCTGTTCAGCATTATCAGAAGAACCCATTTTATTGGTACCACAAAAGTAACATTTATCATGGTGGACTGCGGGTCCTATTTGCTTCTTTAATCGTTGTTACAATGCTACTTTTTAGGTAAGAACTGTTTCGGTCCTGGTAACATTACGTGCCATACCGCTCAGCATTGTCAGCAGAACCGAACTTATTGTCACCACAAAAGTAACATTGTAACGACGACTAGAAAAACAGGAATAAAATCAACTACGAGTAAATAGGGGCGTGGCTTGTTTTTTCTCCGTGTATATGACAGCAAACTGGTGTGGCACTGATGAAGAAAGGAAACGTAATACTTTGAAACTTCTGTCCTGATGGGGCCAAGAAGTGAACCCTCTAAGCAAGGGAAAACCTCTCTGATCGCTTCGCTGCTGGCTCTTTATTTGGATTGAGGTTAGTTTTCTGAGAGTTTCGCTGAGAAAAAATGATCGATTTTTTTTTAAAAATAACTTTTTCACAGATGATTTCACACTTTCAAGCATGTACTTGCATATACTATGGATTATCGACAGAAATATCGGGGGACCCAAAAGGAGTGACATTATGACATTTTTTGCGGAGTTTTCTCCCTCGTCTTTACACTCGGACTTTCCAGGAGGGAAATTGGCTCTCGAGTGAAATGGAGCTTCTGCGTGCGTGATGGATTTAGGATTAAGTGCTGTTCTTCACGTAAAATTTCAAGAAAACCGATGGTGCCACTGGTATTCTCTGAAACGAACTCCAAAGCTCAAAAAAAGCTCTCAAAATTAAGGCCTTAATGGAGGGGATACCTCACGCTACCCTCTGAGTCCACCTCTATATCAGAACAGACTCTCTATGTAAAGATAGGGAGCAAATACATCAGCAGGGTTGCCAGGTTTTCAGTTTGGGAGTCTCAAAACTAAGGGGTAACCCTGGTAATAATTATTATTCCCTATCTTTGCATTCAGAGTTTGACTATACACACGGAGAAAAAGACCTTGTGCGTGGGACCTGAAGTTTAGGTCATAGGGATCTCTGAAGTTTTCAGATTGATCATCTGAACACTTTAGGTCTAGCTGTCGAGGTTCGGATCACACATCTGAAACTTCAGTTCTTACATCTGAAGTACTTCAAAGGTGAGAACCGAAGTTTTTCGGATGTGAGAACCGAAGTTTTTCGGATGTGAAAACGGAAGTACTTCAGATATGAAAACTGAAGTTTCAGATGTGTGATTCAAACCTCAGCAGCTGGACCTAAAGTGTTCAGATGCTCAATCCGAAAACTTCAAAGATCCGTATGACCGAAACTTCGGGCCCCACGCACGAAGTTTTTTTCTCCGTGCTGCATATAGAGGTGGACACTCAGGGTAGCGTGGGATATCCCCTCCATAACGACCTCAACTTTAAGAGCTTTTTTGAGCTTTGGAGTTGATTTCAGAGAAAACCAGTAGCACCATCGTGTTTCTCGCGAAATTTTACAGAGGGACCACTACACGAATCGCAGATTCCTCACACGTTTAAGAGCTCCATTCACTTTTCGATTTTAAACGAGAAGATCTAACGAGTAAAGCGACAACCCATACCAGCATTCCGTGCTTGATCCTTGATTTCTGAGCTTCGTTCCTGTGGAAGAGTTTGAAAGGGGCAGCCAGGTTTTCCAAAGGCTCGTCGGCACCTGAAGAATCAGACCCATTTGAGCTCGGTACTCGGATGGCCGTTCTGGCGGAAGATCCTGAACGAGTCGATCTTTGCCCGCGAGGTATAATGTCGCGTAGGTGCCGGGAGATACCTAGCCGACTACGGCTCCTTGTGAAGTGCTGACCCCCTGGACAAATCACGACATGAGTCGCCAAAACCACGACGAGAAACACATCGAGCAATAACGAGTTCCGGAGCATTTTTCCGGCCTGAAATTCTTAGATCCGGAGCAGAGCGAGTGGCCGATTTTCTCAGTTGTGAGCGTCTTGAAATACAACTTGAATAGCCAAAAACAAAAAGAAAGAAAAGAGGGAAAAAAGAAAAAAATCTTACAGGGATGCTTAGAGATATTTTATACTTTCATTTTCGATCGGCAAGGCTAAAGTAGACGAGAAAAAAAGAAGGAAATATCGAATTGTCAACTTGTTGCTGCTGCGAGATGAGACTGGTATGTTTTAACTGTCTTGAGAAGAGTCACTGAGTGCCACGGCTTATGAGATATTCAAAACATTACTCTTATAGGATTGAGAAATGAAGATTCAAAAATTTGGGAACGCTGAGAGATAGTAATGTGCGTTTTCTCAAAATGTCGTCAATTTTAAATTAACTCATTTTAGATGGGTGTCATTAATACGAAAGCAGCAGTCGAAAATGTCATCAAATCAGAAAATTTAATTCCGATGCACCACATGCAAGTAATGCCAAATACTGCAAAGGCACGGGCTTCTTTGACTTTTCCGCACGGGTTTTAAAAAATTACTGTATTTCCCACCAAAAAGTTCCAGGGTATTGAAAGAAAAAATATTCGATTTTTCAAACTTCAAGCACTCGAAGATTGTGGAAACGATCAAATATATTTAAGTACGATCAAGCACCTACGTACATGAACTACGTAAAATGTGTCGATTAGTAAAGAAAACATAGTTTCGAATTAAGCAAATACCACTCTCACACCGTTGAGATAAGTCACATTTAAAAAAGGAAACAATTTCACTCGAAGAAAGGGATCAACGCCCTGTTTGGAGGATGGGTCTCCTGCTGAAAATCTACCATCTTAAACTGAACTAGATAGAATCACACGATGAGGCAGGAGGCTACACGGTCGTATTTTTTTAAATTGACGTCTAGGAAAACTCAAAAAACTCGACTGCAAATGACGGGAAAACGTGAAAGCTCGTTGCGCAAAAAACCATCAGATGCTCCTGATGATGCGTGATGAATCCCCCCCCCCCCCNCATCACCAATAAAAAATTTCCATCAACATTTTTGGCGAATTCGTGAAAAACCCTCGAGCATGCCTGGAAAAAAATGTACCGGTCTCGATTTTTTTTCCCTTCTCTTTTTTTCCCTCGTGGCCACAAAACCCTTAGCCACCTGAGTTATGGGAGATGAACAGATTTCTGTTCAAACTAATTGAGCACGTTGTTGATGCCTCTTCAACACTTACAGCTTTGCATCTGGTCTTCTCACGCATAAACGGAAAAAAATTCTCGGAATTTTAACTCTACGGTTTTTTTCCGAGTGGTTTCTAGTGGGGTTTTCCCCCTTCTGTCTTACATACACAAAAAAATGTACTTACGCTCTCTAAAATTTCCCCTTCCCAAAATGTGGCTTGCTTGTTTCGCACGTGCGTGAATCGGACGCTGTTTGAGCATGCACTCAAGTTTTAGCATATTAGAACGAATGGCTAAAATGGACCATGAGATAAGGTTAAAAACAGCGCCGGGTAAAATTTTTCCTCACAAAAAGCTCACGCAAAACACAAAGCTTGTATTGTTAATGTAAGAACTTCAAAATGAGAAATTTAATGCTCAGTTTTTGCAAAAGCCAATTCTAACCACTCCCACTCCCCCCACTCCCTCTCCCATTTCTCCCACTCGCGTAAGAAAAAAACATCAATTTACTCAAGTTGGTCCTTGTAAACAAACTTACTAGCCGGGTAATAATTGGACTGCATTTTACAGTGAGGAACTAATATTTCTGGCTAATCCGTAAAAACACCTATCTCTAGGCGGATCCAGTGGGGAGCTTTGGGACTTACGCCCACATGGGCGGCATTCATGAGAAAATTAACTCCAACTGCATAAAAGATGCTTTCGAAATTTCTATAATTTTCTGCGGAGTCCCCCCCCCCCCCTCGTTCGAGGTGTCTGAATCCGCCTATGGTCGATCTGCATAGGCAAATCGACCAAGCTGAAATTAGTTAGAGCTGAAATTGGTTCGCGCGGTTTAATTAAAATTGGCAAACAAGGAGGGCGCTTACTTCTCACAAGAAATTGAATCTGGAAATTTTGAGCTTTCTGTTACCAACATACGCCTCTCTTGCGACAAAATTGGCAATATACCCCTCCGTCCATCCTTCTTCCTGTTCAGAGAGGACACCATTTTTCTGGAGTTTAAGGCTCCGCACTCTATTAAGATGCTCGAGTCGTGCTCCTTGAATCTGCTCTCGATTTTCTGCGATTGTTCGGTGCACCGCTGCCGCCGAATTTTCGACGCGTTTCTCGCAAACCGGTCCGGATCGTCTGCCGAGACAGCGTTGTTGCCTTTGCACCCGTGAATAAATTAGTAATATACACAGTAACGGGGTGAGCGGGTTCATTAAAACGGTACAGATATTTTTTTCTTCTTTACTTTGTCATACTTTTTTCTTCTTTTTGACGAGAAAAGTCACGTGCAGCCTTTCAAATGCTCATACTTGATGTCATTCAATTCCAGCCTAAATGGGTCAGTTCCGTCTTACTACCGAAAAGAGCGATTACGATATGATTTTCAGATGTGAGCGTCTTTCGAAACTGGAATAATGTACGTCCTAAAACTTGGCTGATCCCGCGGGAATAGCCATTTTTTAAACCAAACTATACATCGAACCACTACTGAATACGATCCTTCTGAATCATTTCAACAAATTACAAGATCCTGAGACTAGTATCGACTGCGCGAAAGATTCACGCTGGTCATGGAATCGTGTTATAAGAGGCCAAATCTGGATCAAACGATGTGAGCAAAGATTCACGGTTACTCAAATATTGAGAAAGCGGTCGGAAGCTCCAAAATCCGACAGCGCTGGACACATTACCCTCGATTTGACTTTGGCAAGGTCGCGCGAAAACATCCGACATTTTGAAATTACCCCGTAATTATTTGCTGGTTCTCTTTCTTTGCTTCCTTATGTGGGATGCACTTTCATCCTTTCAGAGAACAGCCGAGATACGGCCAACTTCGCAAGTCAATTATTCTAATGACCTTGAAATATGACTCCTCCTTTCTTTCTTTTTCGGAGAAAATTATGGGTGTAAAGCGTTGGGATCGAATCCTTATTAAACTATTCCGACGCTGATAATTTGGGCACGGTAATCATGAATTTATTTTGAGCATCTTTCACGAAGGATTCTTGCAAAAATCCGTTATTTGTCTTTCTTCTTAAAAACAATGGAAGCTCCTTCGTTTCCACTTAGTATGGTATACATTTTTCCTTCAACAACAGATAGATCGCAAAGCAGTTGCTGCTGAATAACCAGCCCGGTCTCAGTCTGTACACAGTGAGTCACAATTCACCAGGAGAAATTTACTTCATATTTTGGATAGGCAATACACTTGCTTTGGGGCTGAATAAGTGGTATCGCGCTTCAATGTGAATTCATGCTTTCTGACGTGAAGGCGTCAAAGCTCATTAGGATTTACGTCCATTAAAACATATAAAAACAAAGTAAATAAATGAATGTCAATGATAATTGCAAAAATAAAGAGGAAGGAATAATATAAAAAGGAAATCAGAAATGGCTGTGGTGAATATTACAGTTGATTAAAAAACCACACTGATTGGTTTATACCCGCACTAATCACTGATTTCAGAACTTATGGGTGGGATCTACACATTTTCCAAAATCGGTCACAGTGTAGCGTGAGAGCTATTAATTTTTTCATTGGTAACAGAAAATGCATGCAGTGGCGAGAATTGGAACTATACCAGAAAAAGTAGCGCGAAAATAATTAAATTCACAAAATTAATAGGCGGAAAACTGAGAAGTTACGTCAATGGTATTGCATTGGAGCAAATTGATCCCCCACCCCCGTTTCGTTCATACGTCATTTTCACTTCAACAGCACAGTTCCAATACGAGCTCCCTCAATTGTTTCACATCTAAGAACCAGCGTATTATGATCAAGACATGAAAGAAATTAGTCGCCGTTAAAGTCCCATTCTCTGTCAGATCATCAGAACCAAATTCGGAAAGTTGTACTCAGTGGCGATGTCTCAGGATAGTCGGAATGAGTTATTACCTTACGATCAGTCAGCACTGACAGCGAAATTATTCCACTTTGATACGTCTGAACATCTATATTTTGCTGAACAAGAGACACAGCGGAGAATACCAAGAATTCCGGTCTAATTCGTAAAGTGGTAGCACAAAAACAAAAGCTCGCTCGGGGCAGCTTTCTACACAGTATGCTAATATAAAAATCACGCATGCTCTTTTTGGAATCTTAGACAAAACCTGTCACCGTATTTTCACCGATATGTTTCCTAGCTACGATTATGAGCGACACCTTGGCCTGGGTGTTGGCACGTTTACTGCCATGCAAAGGAAGAAAGACGTAAGAGCTTTCCGACTTTGCCAAATTTACTTCGATGAAAAAAAAAGTTTTCTGGAAAGTTGGAAACAGTTTGGATCAAATTTTTCGCAGGATTTAGCCACCATTTCATTCACCGTTTCTGAAAAATTTGAGGGTGGGATAAGTATCCTCCAAAGTATTACCGAAGGAAATGTGGCAGCAATCGAAAGTCTTTGCGACGTTTCTCCTTCGCTCGGCAGTATTGAACTTTTGCCATATTGAGCGAAAACGTCGTAAGAGCATTCAAACGTTGCTTCCCCGGAAAAATATGTGTTTGTAAAAATTTTACGAATATTTTTCCTCCATTTTTTTCGAGTTATCTTACTGAATCGCGAATGATACCTAATGCGGCTCAGAGGAAAAACTTCATCAGGCCCGAGAAAATCTTGATGAAATCAGAGGAAATTCGGCAACATCGAAAAGTCGATAGGACGTTCTTAATTCTGGACGGCACCGCTCGTCAAAATTTTATCTCTACCGAGCCGGCACGAAAAATTCCATCGACATTTTGGACTTGAAAGCGCGCGACATTTGCGCTTGTATAACACATTAACATTCTCGATTTCGCTTGGCGGCTTGGGATGGGGCTTTTTTCGGCTGGTCTATCATAGAAGAAGAAGACATCTCCTCCGAAATCCGACGAAAAAAGTCGACGCGCGCGCCTCGCGGACAAATTTCGACGCGCTCTGGCGCCACACTCGGAGAACCTCTTTCGGAATCGGAATTTGAGTGATCGATCAGGAAGCGGAGGAGCTCGTCTCGTTGTCGATTCGATGACCGGTGGTGCAATCTTCGAGCGATACCGCCTTCACTGCCACACGGAGAAGAAAAGATCGGTCACTGATACTCAACCAGGGTGTCTAGCTATTTTAAAGACGGGAATTCCCTGACATTTCCCTAATTTCCCTGACAAAAATGGCCCAAAAAACGGGGACAATTTTTATAATTCCCTGACAGACAGAAAAACTTTTACAGTAAATTTTCAGTACTTTCACTGGAAAAAAAACACATTGGATCTAGAGTCCAGACTCTTGCAAACATTGACAAGAAAAAATTCTCTTGATTCAATCGGATTTTTGCTTGAATCAAAACGAAATCCGCTTAAATTAAGTGGTTTAAGCTAGACTCTGATTGAATCAAGAGTACTTTTTCTTGTCGATGTTTTTAAGAGTCTGGACTCTAGATCCAATGTGGTTTTTTTTTCCAGTGTTTCACAAAAAATCAGTACTTAATAAGCAGGAAAAATTCATTACTTTTCCGGTGCTTTCAAGTTGATTGTTGATTCGAGTCCCTTTTATTTAGTTTCATTTCTTACCGCTTGTTTATTTTTAATTCTTCTATAAAAATCATCAATTTGCTAAATACAATCTAGCTTGAGCACACTTAAAATATGCGGTCAAAACTGCAAAAAGGGGAAAGGAAAACCGAGAAGGCCAGCACAGCGTATAGGCTGATCCATATAAATCTTCTATCGCATAGCTAAGGCGCGATGATACAACTATTCGTACTCTCCGGAATGCGTGAGGTATCATGCCACAATTGAAGGCGTTTTCGAAACTGCCAACTTCCCATATCGAGCTTAATAAAAATCGGGAATAAAAGTACGGGTAATGTAACTTACGAACGTAGAAAAAGGTTACAGCGGACGGTTATGACGGATTTGAACTTACCTGAAACAAAACCGAAAGAGGGATTAGAAATCAACGGGATGATGATATACAACAAGAAATTGATACTTTTTAGACAAAAAACAGGTCATGAAATTCATTGGCACAGTCAAGCAATAATTTTCGCATTGGGGATCAAATATAAAAAATTTCATGTGGGGGGGAAAAATCTTCTTAAATTTCGGGTGAATTATCCTCTTCCGAAAAAATGTTCATAACATGGGATGGAGATGGAAAACCCAGCCCTCTGAGCCCCCCTAAATTTAAATTGCCACTATGACGCAACAACGATAGAGAGAGACGATTTAAGGTTTTCATGAGACTAAAAGTCTAATGTTCCGTTCACAATGCTTACCACATCAGTCGTTATTATAAGATGTTACATTGATTGCAAAGAACTGGCAACCACGCGATGTCCTTCTCGGACACTCTCACTCTTATTTCTGCCGTCCAAACTCACACACACGCTAGTTCCTTCCTCTCTCACACATGTCCAATCATAGCTTCCCCTGAGTTGTCGAATCGAAGAAAAAAATTTGAAAGAAACATAATTAAGACCTTTACGCCTTAGGATAATCTTGAGGAATTCCGAGTCTAAAATCGACACAAAAGTCTCTTCATTTAAGCGAATTTCCGTTTGATTCAAGCAAATATCCGATCAAATCGGGCATATTTTTCCTGGTCAATTTTTTTTAAGATCTGAACTCTTGATCCACGAGACATTTTTTTTCTAGTAAAAGTTTCGGTCGAAGGAACCGGAATTCGGTCACCTGAAGTTAGATTTTTGTCACCGAAAGCTTCGGTTAACTGAACCGAGAAACCAAAACGTACACTAAAAAAAATATTCAGTACATTTTACCATACTCTGACACAGTAATACGAGTATGGTAACATTTACCGCATTATGGTAAGTGCCACCACAGTTCAAGTGAATACTACTATATTTCTGCTTATTTTCACGAAATAGTATCACAGTGAAAATAATCAAGTAGACTTACAGTAGATGTTACTATAATTTTTTTTTTTTCAAAGCAAAAATCCGATTGAATCAAGCGTACTTTTCCTTGCCTCTTTTTCCAGTGTAAGTTTTCGGTCGAAGGAACCGGATTTCGGTCAGCTGAAGTTTGATTCCTGTGACTGAAAGCTTCAGTTAAGTTTGATTCCTGTGACTGAAAGCTTCAGTTTACTGAACCACGAAACCAAAGTATACCAAAGTATACAACACTGGAAAAATAAACACATTGGATCTAGAGACCAGACTCTTGAAAAAATTGACAAGAAAAAATACTCTTGATTCAATCGGATTTTTGCTTGAATCAAAACGAAATCCGCTTAAATTAAGAGGCTTGGTTCTTGATTTAAGCTAGATTCTGATTGAATCAAGAGTACTTTTTCTTGCCGATGTTTTTAAGAGTCTAGACTCCAGATCCAATGTGTTTTTTTTTCCAGTGTAAGTACTGAGCTTATTTCTCCATGAATTGCTATCCATTCAAGATGCGGCACAGATTGCACCTCTTACGGCGGCGGAGAGCCATCCAATGGCCGGCATCAATCAAGGTGGATTGATCTGCCGGCAACAGCGTATTTCTCTCGCATTTCTATTCGAATCCACTTGCTCTCGTAAGCCCCTTGATGATGACCACCCCGCTCCCGCCCCGGTTTTTGACCGGCGCGCTTCAGGTTCAAGTTTTCCTGCGCCGCGCGCCGTGCCGCACCTGTGCCTGCGCCGGGCAATAAGGTAATTCAGGTAGCCGGACTTGTTTGTCCATGTTGCCTTACGTAAGCGGACCACCGCCACGTCCACCTTAATCGCCTCTTCCGATTCTCGCCCGGCAAAGGAAACTGACCGCTCCGCGGTGACGTCACAGCGCATCTGAATTATGAACAAATACCTAACCTCACTCGGTTGCGGTGTTACCTAAGATGATCTAATTAGCCTAGAGACGAGAAGAGGCCCTAAAGTATGTTTTCCTTCTCGATCAGGCTGATTCGAGCCCAGATTTTGACCATTTGGTTTTTTTTTTTTTTTTTTTTTTTTTTTTTTTTTTTTTTTTTTTTT
>NW_017566832.1:2975443-3012176 GCF_001854935.1 Bemisia tabaci | reverse complement strand
CTTAAATCTGATTGAATCAAGAGTATTTTTTCTTGTCGATGTTTTTAAGAGTCTATGGACTCTAGATCCAAGGTGTTTTTTTCCAGTGCGGAGGATTCGATGACAGGTAATCTGATCACGTGATTTGAGGCCGATCACCGATTGGCAAAATTCTGCAATGAGTGTTGCCGCGAATGGAATGGAACCGCATGGTGCGATACCGTCGGATGGTATAGAGACATCGACAGGTTTCGTAGAAAGTGCATGGTAGAAATAAAAGCGTTCCTGGATATAACTCGTTGAATTCCAACCTCCAGGAAAAATTCTCGGAAAATGTTTAGATTTTACGTAGCTCAGTCCTCTGTTAAAAAAATTGGATTAATTCTGGCTAAATAAAAGAGCTCTTCCAGTAATTTTTGAAAAGAAGGGAGAGGCAAGTTCACGCGGATTTTCTCCGAATTTTTTAAACAATATTAATCCACAAAAAACAGTTCTTTTGAGCTCCAATTGAATAGATGATTTTTAAAAAAATTTCCGAAAATCGAAAACTAGTTCACGCGGATTTTTTTCCAAATTTTTTAAACAATATTAATCCACAAAACACAGTTTTTTTGGGCGGCAATAAATAGATGATTTTGAAAAATTTCCTAAAATCGAAAACTTATCAATTGATGGATCGACTAGGAAATCGTTCTCCAAAGTACCTACTTAAAACTGCTTTTAAATATTTCTCTAATTTGAACATGTTAAAGCTTTCCCACTTGTTTTTCCTTGTCTACTTTAAACGCTAATGCTACTTCAGTTCCTCAATGATGAAATTAAGATCCTCCTATTGGCCACTGGGTCTCGTTTCGGCGGCGCGCGGGATTTCAAAATCGCGCTGCGGCCACGAGCCGAGGAGCAAAACGGAGCGGCTAAGTAAATCAAAATCACGGAGGAGGGTCCGTCCGGGCATTCGCGAATCGTAATTGATATTCCGGCCGGTAATAACAGTTATCCTTATCACGCGAGTGATTTATAATGATTTTTTCGCGCCGACAGCCATCTATAATTTAGTTATTCAATTATTTCGCGCTCAAATGAAAACAAGCGCCTGGCGTTCGCACTCGCACTCCGACTCCACGTGGGACGGGACGCCGTTTTTAATTCGACAGATCCCCCCCCCCCCCTGCGGACCCCTTCTTATTCTTCCACTTATCACACGCGGACGTAACGACGATAATATCCGCCCGATTCCCTCTCGGATTATTGCGCCGCGATGGCTACTTTCTAGATTTCATTGCTCAGATAGATGAAGCGTCAAAGCGCGTCGTCGAGAATCTTCCTCGGCTAGAGCTTTTAGCATTTTCATGGGTTCGTGTTCACGCTTGAAAATATTAAAATATGTTCTCATAGTGAAGATAAGGCCGTATTTATAATCGTTCCTTGAACAGATTACATTTTGCAGTAAGAGACCACTGTCTCTGGCTCTTCTATAAAAGCACCTTTCTGCATAGGGAAACCAATGGCACATATTTTGTTTCTAAAATGAGCCAGAGATAGTGTCCCTCATCGCAAAATGTGGTTCCTCCTTTAGGAAACCTCATTTGGTTCCCATTCAGGCTGAGGGAGATTATAAGGAGATCCTTGACATAGAATCAGAAAAAGGAAAATTTTTGCGAATCTCGAGTAAAATTCAGAGGTATATCTTTGGTAAAGGGTCATTGGAAGGGATTACACTGATTTTCCACAGCAAAAAATTCTGATTACGGAAGTAAAATATCTTGCGAGTTTACTTACGGTAGATTGTTGTTTTCGACCCATCATAGCATATTTTAAGCTAAGTTGACGTTAACTTTCCTCAAATTTCAAAAATACGATGCACCTCAACGGAGGACACAAACGGAACCTGCACGACATGGAATGAGAGCGAGGGAAAATACGCGCGTTGATGACGGCGCAGAGATACAACTATTCGTGCTCGATGGATGTCCATGTTGCCTCTGCAAAATTGAAGGCGCGATGTCGTGAGACGTGAACTCGCAGTGCTCCACTCTCTACGCTGTCAATGAAGTGTCGCTCAGGTTCGGAAAAAAAGTTAAAAACGTGGCCCGATTACGTCGTTCTTATCTTCGAATGTGTTGCTCACGTAGCCCTTGAAGCACCACTACAAATAAGACAAAAAAACCTACACATTTGGAAACAGAGCAAGGGAAAAGACGCGCATTGATGACGGCGCAGAGATACAACTATTCGTACTTGATGGATGTCCGTGTTGCGTCTGCATAATTGAAGGCGCAATGGCTAGGCGTATACCCAACGCTCAGTTCTGCCGATCAGTGAGTTGTCGCTCGCGGGAAAAGAGTTAAAAACGAGACCCGTATACGCCTCTCCTTTCTTCGGCTGGTTAACACCTTAACACTCCGTTTTTTCTCATTCCTGTCAATTTGACGTCTGATTCTTTTTCCTCCTTTTTGTTAGACCTATGTATATCTAAAGTTCGTAAGCACCGGCTCGATAAAACCCGCAGGGCACGTGTTTTTCGCAAACCTCGGGCATTTTAAGTAATGAATAAGTATTTCAGACCAACACAGAGTGTAACATACGTTATTTGCTTGGAATAAATTAACGTAGATTTCTGACGTCAACATCTACGCAGCTTTTTCCTGTCTTCAGACTTTTAAAAGTCTTATTCCCGCACAATTCATAATAATAATTTTTTAGGAAAACCGTGCTTTTACCGTGATTTAAATCGTAGTTACTTCATCGCTGATGATGAACTTTTGATTAGTGGCGTGGCGCTTAGCGATATATCGATGGATCTACCATTTAAACTTACGGAGGGGGGATCGATAAACAGGGAGTTCGCAACGAACACCTTAATGTTCGATTCTTTACCACAGCTTCAAATGGGGGATATATCGAAAATCGATTATTCACGCTTCGCTACAGCTTTTGATGCCCAAAATGCATCCAGTGTAAACAACTCGATCCGCGCTTTTAATTATGGCGTGTTGCAATGTACCGAATACGGAATTGATTTATCGAGTGCGAGGCTAAAAAGATATAAATCAAGACAAATAACGGCATCAGCGTTCATTCTTTTTGTAGTTAAGTTTGTGGTGACATTTGGCGTAGGCACAGCTCACTTTGATGGACCCAAGAAAGCTTGCACACGCAGTGTTTACTACTGGGCGGCGAGTTGAAGGAAGAGCGAAGTAGGTCAATATCTGAGAAACAAAAGAACATCTAGAGCCATCAATGTCTGCCGCAAAATTCATGGATACGGTTTTGCAAAATATGGCCAAGACGGATGGAGTGAAAGCATTTTAAGCGTGCAGATAAAAATCTCCGCGCGGTAACGATATTCCTTTTATCACTTTACAACTCCTGTTTATTAAAAATTATATTTTATCTAATCTATGTTCTATGGCATGAGTACTGAGAGTGTTGTGAACTGCACTGCCAGTATACAAGTTCTTGGAGGAAAACTATGAGCACTCTCGTTTCGCGTGCTACTACAGCGTGTCAATCGACTTCCACAAAAACAACTTCCTAACATTTCCCTAATTTCCCCGACAAAAATTGTCAAAAAACTGGGGAAAAATTTAAAATTCCGTAACAGACGTACAAAATGATTCCCTGACATTTCCCTGACAAAAAGGAAAAATATTCCCAATTTTTCGACCCGACTGAACTGATGAGATGCAAGTAAAAATTTTTTTCAAATTTTAAGAATATGATGTAATAAATAGAGTAAAATATATGGTGAGACAAACTCTGAGACTATACATTTGCCTCATTTTTAAAATTTAAAAGAAATCAGTAGAAATTGTAGAACCGATTCCATTTTTCTGAAACTTCATTCATTATCAATTACCATCGTGCTCCCGATGAAATTCAGTGAAATTTTTCAGTGATACGATTTCAACCGGCAATTATTTCTCCGTAAAAAATAAAAAGGCGGCGGAAATTTTCAAAAGTCACATGGTACCTGGGATACTGTGGCCGGAAGGAGACGAATCGCGGTTCGCGAATTTTTACACTTTTCAAAGCTGGAATTCACAGGTTCGGCAACTTGGCAGAACGGTGGCAAGCTGGGAAAGAGGATATAAAATATAAGCTCGAGATATAAAACCTGGATGCTATCTCGAGCGAAATGTCATCGCTTTTTCGTACTCCAGTGGTCTCCATTAAAACGTCGCTATTTTACATCATCTTAGCATCATCCGATTGTTATGACACCGCACCGGTCGGAGGACGGGCCTTTCTCTCGGCTGAAACCACACATGTCTACGTTGAGATGCGGTTCGAGTTACGCGGTTTCTTCGACGGATCCTCCGCCGTGCCGCGCCGGCCTACAGGTGCGCGAAGCACGGCGCCGTGCTTTTAAAGGATTCGAGAGCTCTTTACGAAGCGGATAATAAAAAGCGAAGCGAACGTGGCCGGAATGTAGAAAATAATAAAATAGTGCAGCATGATGTCCGTGTGTTCTGTCAGTTCTTTTCACTAGGAAAAAAAGGAGATCCCCATCCCCCACCAGGAAATTTCAGTTCTCATTTTAAAGTTTGGTAACTTAGGGGTTTTTTCGACTTATTGTTAAAATTTGTATGATAGCGAAGAAGGCAGTAGGTGCAAAAATGAAGTTTTGAGAAAACGGGCTCAGAAGCTTCTGACTGGAAAATTGTATTGAAAGAAGCCTCCGTTCTTTGTCAAATGCCACTAATCGCCCGAGAGACTCCTAAAAATCGTTCAGATGATTAAAAATCGACTGACTTTATTTCACTTACATAAAAAGGGTATTTTTTATTTTCATGCTAGGCTATTATTAGGTGAGACAGCCGTAAGTGCTATCTTCTGCATGCTTTCGTGGTTGCGTTTTGGACTCGCAATAAACACATTTTCAGCTTAGAAATTTTCAGAAGAGGGCGACACTTTACTTGAAAGCACTGTTTTCACTGGCTCTCTGGAGGGAAATTGTCACTTAATGCTGTCTTGCCTGAAACTACGCCATTTTTGCGCACTTACGGCTTTCTCATAAGTCTCGTCTTGATACAATCAAGATGAATTTTGCTGTTTTAGCTATGTCAGTGATTTCATCTAAAAGATTTGACGAATTTTGAAGGAAACTCGATTTCGAAAATTCCACACTTACTTCTCTCTTCAGTGAAAAGAAATATGGTAAATTTTACCACACTCTGACATAGTGATATGAGTACGGTAGTTAACACCAGACTCTATGGTAGCGTTCACCATGTTGGTAAACATCAGCAGGGTTCTGGTGAATACTACCATAATTCTGGTAATTTTCACTAAATGGTATCACTGTGTAAAAAATCAAGTAGACTCATGGTAGATATTACCAAACTTTTGTTTTTCGGTGTCGCTATCACTGCAGAATTATCAAAGGAAGTAGAGGGAAGGAGCGGAGACTCAAGTCGACAACGCAGCCGCGAAACTGGAGATGCGTTGTCTGTGAAGTTGCCTACCAAGTTCAACTTTCCGGTATGGTTACGCCGGCGCCGCGCCGTGGAGGCAGGGGAGTGAGAGTCCGCGTAAGCTCAAAGTAATTGAAACTTTAACCGCCGCCGCAACAATTACGATAACTCACATGCACTTAGCCTCGCCGCCTTTCCGATTTTTGCGTGAAAGCCGAGATCCGCCAGACGCCAGCCTCATCCGAGCGCCGAGCGGTTACCGCTTTTGAGTTGCACGCAACGAGTTCGCGAAAATTGAAGACCTCGAGAACTGGGAATGAGCAATTACACGGTTGAGAATCATGATGAAGTAAAAAAAAACCGGCGAAAAAGTTTTTCGAACTAAAAATATCTCCGCCAGGTATGCTAAGATTCTCTAACCTTTCCCTGGAAATTCCACGGGGAAAAAAGTATCACAATCCCAATTGGACGTATTTCTGTCAAACGGAACTATGTACACTATGACATGAGCCCTGAGACCCATAAGGATACATGTATACCAGGGCTCGCATCATAATGCACATAGTTCCGTTTGGCAGAAATACGTCCAATTATATTCTTAGCTGATTTTAGCGCCAGATACTACAGTAGTTGCACAAGCCAGAGGTATGGTTAAGTCAGCTGAAAGTGTGGTTGGATCAACCATACCTCTAGCTGCATGGTGCCCTCACAGTCAGCGTGAGTATGGTTGGATTAACTATACCGCTGGCTGGTGCCTTTACACTTTTAGATAGTGCAACTACTCTTATGGCTGGCTCCAAAGTCCACTAGAAATATTGTTGAAATGGTGATACCTTTATTTTCAGTGCAGATAACTCGATATATCGTAGAGCACGCCACGTCAATGTCGGCTTTTGAGTGCTTGTGACTGATGAGAGTCCTAATCAGTGCTAGCGTTCCTTTCATGCTGGGGAAATTTCATTTGCTTCGGAGGTGAGCCACAGACCTGAGAATCGCGAAACCCACGTACTTGCTACGAAAGATCAAAATAGATCATTTGTAGAATTTCACGCAGAGTTAGTTAGAGAGGCAAACCCTGGTCAAAAGTGAAAAGAGAAAAAGGCGACAGGTCCTTCAGTTTTAACCGCAGACAGAATCTTGAGCGACACGTGAAGTAATTGCACAATCAGCTACGTTCATTTCTAGTCCAAAAAAATTTAGACGAAACACGCGGAAAATTTCACGTCGTGATCAGCGGCGATTTTACGAGGTGAAACTATTGATATCCCATTTAAATCCATTAAAAATATCGATTTTAGGTGAGACGAGCTGCCTCGCCAAGAATCGATTGTTTTACATACTTTTAAATGGAGAAAAAATAGTTGCCAACTTTCAAGAATCGCCAATGGTTGTGTCTATTAATTAGTTTGTAAAAATCACGGATTAGGACACGGTTTTATGACACATGAAGCACCGCTCTGAACTATGGATCATTTTCTCGCACTAGTTTTTCTTTACTCACCTCAAAGACCTTTTTTCCTTGCATCACAATTGAAAGTTACGACAGGATTGTCACAGCATTTGGAAGATGAAATTCCCTGACATTTCCCTAACACGTTAGAGTAAAATTCCCTAACAGTTGAGGATATGCCTGATGGTTCAAAAGACATAATTTGAAATGATTTTCAGGCAAAATTTGCTGTTCAAAACGTCAAACCCATTCTCAAAGGCAGATTAAGGAGAATTAACAATTTTTCCCTGACACTTTCATCGTTTTCCCTGACTTTTTAAAATTCCTTGACATTTCCCGGTTTTCCCTAACTGTGGCGACCCTGTTTCAAGTCAGTCGTACGTACAAGAAGTTCCAAGATTCCAAAAAAAAAGGAGGGGAGGCCTTCCTTTTCAAAGACTCTTCGCACTGAAAAAAACCCCGCTTGGATCTAGAGTCCAGACTCTTAAAAACATTGACAAGAAAAAATAAACTCGTTTCAATCGGATTTTTGCTTAAATCAAGAATCAAGCCTCTTAATTTGAGCGGATTTCCTTTTGATTGAAGCGAAAATCCGATTGAATCAAGCGTATTTTTTCTTGTTATTGTTTTAAAGAGTCTGGACTCTTGATCCAAGCGACTTTTTTTCCAGTGCGGGTTAAGCTTGAAACCTTCCATGAGCAGTATTAGAAGATCTGCTGTTCCTTCCCCTCCGTTTAAAACGGGACCGTCGCACCTTCAGCAGGGTCTCGGATGTCACCCTGGGGTGAGCGTCGGCGACGTCTGCCTGGCTCCTGGTGCCCCCTCCCCCTCCCCCCCTCCCGGGTCCTCCCTCGGCGTCGCGACGCGTCCACTTTCTCCGCGGCCTTGCTCGCGTCGCGGCCACGTTGTCAGATCTTCATAGATCTCGCTGATTGGGGACAGTTTCCCATTGGAGAAAATCAATTTTACACGGTCAATTGGAAACAGTGGTAAACGTTGTCTAATTGGGTGGAGTATTACAGAGAACAACCGCATTACTGTTAATGCTGAAGTTCTTAGACACTACACGGACAAGAGAGAATGTTCGTGGTTACTAGAATCCTATAATTATGTAATAGGATTCCTAGAAAATATGGTAAATGGTCTTAGGTGTCTATCATAGTGTTATAGTCATGCATTTTATGCACATGGTCATTTTTACCATGACGTTGTGCATCTGAGGGAAAATTTTACGAATAAACCTATGAAACAAATTTTAAGCCTCTAAGTACGTTCTGTATTGCCGAAGATAAGAACGTTAAGTTTACTAATCCACAAAGTGTCTGACTTTTTCCATTGACCTATTCTACTGTGCGACAGCGCGGGGCCATCTCACGGAATCGCGCTTGGACCCGCCAAATCGTGTATCGTGTCGCGGCGTCCCGGGTCGGCGTCATGATGCATTGGCGAAACGCGGAAAAAACCGAGGCGCGATACGGTTGCCTCTGACCCCTTCGCACAGTGGTCAAAACCGACTTTTTTCCACAACGCTTTGATCCGAAGTCAAAATGGGAAGAAAAAAAATCCCGAAATTTCGCTAAAAATCTCTAAATCCCAAGATCTGCTGAAATATCCTTGACAGGATTTCTACTGTATCAGGCTGGCAAAAAATCAGTACTTTTACGGTACTTTTTCAGTACAATCCCGAGAAATTCAGTACCTCCTCCATAGAAAAATTCAATACTTTTTCATAACTTCCATTTGACGAAATTCGAAAAATTTCAAAAATTTGGATTTCTCCCTTAAATTAGAAGAACGGTTACAAAAATGAAAAAAATTCCGGACCTTCTAGCGGAAGTCCGCACTTTTTCAGTACTTCCAAACGGCCCTTAAAAAATCAGTACTTTTTCCCGCCTTTCCGGAAACTCCTAACTTGTAGACACCCTGCTTTAAAAAAACATGCCCGACTCCCGTGGTGACGGAACTGTTAAGCGGTGTTAAATCCTATTCGTTGTTATTAATGAAATCACATGTTCATTTTTATTATTATCTCTTTTTGGCGTCTCCTGGGTGACGACTCTTGGATAAAAATTTATAACTCTCGTGGTCTTTCTTCATGTGCGTTGAAAAAAAAAAAAACTGATTATCCAGTGCGTTGGTAAATAACCATTTAGTATTTCAATTAATATTACTTAAAAATCTTAGTGTTGTTATGTAAATTAACAAGCGGCTTCCTGATTTTTGAATCGCGGATCCTTGGAATCTGCCCAGTGTGCGGAGAGGCATTTATAGAATCTCGTGAGTGACGAGAGTGACACGTCGCATCTCCTGCTGAGAGTGAAAACTCCGGTGAACTTACTGACTCCGATTGTCCGCGATATACGAGCTCTGAAAATCCGAGGGACGCCCCACATCACATCTCATCGACACGACACGACAGGAAGTAATTTCGCTGGGAAAGTGCCTCACAATTTAACGTATTTATATCAAACGGAACTATGTGCGTTATGACGTGAGCCCTGTTAAGCTTGTATCTTTATGGGTCGCAGGGCTCATGTCTTAGTGCACATATAGTTCCGTTTGGCAGGAATACGTCCAATTTAACGTCCGCTCGCGTGGATTCATTTTCGCATGAACCCACCGAGAAACCCTCGTTTTTGGATTGTTCTGCACTGGAAAAAAGTCGCTTGGATGTAGCTATAGACAAAGCTATTGACGGAGAAGACATAGGGCAAATGAAGGGATCCTATTGGTGGAAGCGGGTGGTTGCAATGGACAAAGAAGGTAAGTAATGGACTAACTAACAGCAACCCACCAGAGCCCCAACAGATAAGTCATTTTCTCCCTATGTCTACAGGAATCACCCATTTTAATCAATAGGATCGCTCCATACTCCCTATGTTTTCTTTGTCCATCACTTTGTCCATCCATTTCAATTATCAGCCCGCACGCTCCGACCCAGCCCATCCATTGCTCTGGAGATTTTTCGCGGTGCACTGGAAAAAAAACACATTGGATCTAGAGTCCGGACTCTTGAAAACATTGACAAGAAAAAATACTCCTGATTCAATCGGATTTTTGCTTGAATCAAAACGAAATTCGCTTAAATTAAGAGGCTGGGTTCTTGATTTAAGCTAGATTCTGATTGAATCAATAGTGCTTTTTCTTGTCGATGTTTTTAAGAGTCTGGACTCGAATGTGTTTTTTTTCCCAGTGTGCATTCCGACGACTCTGGATGCAACTACAGATCTTGGAGAGGAATTTCGTCCAAATTTGCCTCGTAGCTTACCATCATTTACCCCTTGAGTCTATAAGAACCACCCGTTTCAGCCGATAGGATCGCCCCATATTCCCTATGCTTTCTTTGTCTATCAATGTCAATGATCAGTCCGCAGCCGAAAGAATACGTGGACGAAGACGGCTTTAAAAAAAAAAAAAGTTTAGCCCTGCGTGTTGTAGCTTGGTAGGAGTGGTAGATATTGGTAGGCACGCGTTTTTTTCACTAGTTTTTTTACATAAGTCCTTTTGCTGAGTGATGTCCACGTCCAACTGGCAAGACTCATACTTGATTGCTGACCATCATATTTCACTGTTGAGTGCGTGGGAGTGGCGGGAAGCTGGATGCCGCACGGCTCCTGAAAGCTCTGGACCCGTCCGGGAACAATATCGAACTTTCTCGGCTCAGCTTTTGACGCGTACGAGTAAACACTCCTCGTTGTGACGAGCGAACCGCTGCATCGTTGCCAGATGGCGTGGAAACATCGCAAAAATAGAGGTGAGGATTTCAAAAAGCGCAACTTTTCCGCAAATTTAAAACGTCTCGGTTCCGCGCCGAGCCGAATGATGTCATCCGGCACCAATCAGAAGCGAGAACGGTTTTTACGACTTCCCCCAGATGTCTTTCTACTCCTCGTTTAAGAAAACAGTAGAAAACTCGAAGCTATACGTCCAGAATCAAGGGATTGAATCTCATACATGTTATTTGTCGGTAATTAACAAGCAACAATTCTACATTAAAATAAGTTTTATTTGAACAAACATCACACTGGAAAAAAAAACACATTGGATCTAGAGTCCGGACTCTTAAAAACATCGACAAGAAAAAACACTCTTAAGCCTCTTTATTTGAGCGTTTTTCATTTTGATTTAAGCAAAAATCTGATTGAATCAAGAGTATTTTTTCTTGTCAATGTTTTCAAGAGTCTGGACTCTAGATCCAATGTGTTTTTTTTTTCAGTGCAGTTGAAAATGAGAGGAGATAGCGATTTGATTGTCGTGGTGCATCACTTCCATCACATTTCTGCCATTCCGGGGCGTTTGGAATTCCTTCAAGTCTTCGGACTCTTTAAAAGCGGGTTTGTCCGAGATTTTGGCTCCAATGTGCGATAAATCACCATGCAATCTACCTACTTAGTCCTTTCAGAATATTAAATAAAAAACACGATGTTTCGTGACCCATTGTGGTGAATGAGGGTCAAAAAGGTACAAATCCACTTTTCCCTCCGGGACTGGGAAACGATGGGTTCAGTAGCTTTTCCTTGACTTGACACGGTTGATTAAAAACTGTAAGTTGGATTTTTTAGCCAACGCGTGTTAAAAATCAGCATAAAGCTGAAAAACTCAATAAAGAGGGAAAAAGCTCGTATGGAGACTTTGAAGAGGCTACGCTTTACTGATGATGGGTCAAATATTAGACCCGAAACGCGTCGCTGCAGTTGCTTTTCTGAATGGTCGTAGCTAGTGTTGTACCACACAGCGTATCTCTTAGATGGAAAATGAGCTTAAATGAGCTTTTTCCCTCCGTATTAAGATTTTCAGCTATGTGCTGATTTTTAACGCACGTTGGCAAAAAAGTTCCAACTTACTGTCTATACGACTCGTGTGTCTAGCACAATCAGTTTGTAAAAGTTACGTTACAACAGTTTGTAAAAGTTACAATACAACAGTTTGTAAAAGTTACATGCAAAAGTCGTAAAAGTAGGTTTTCATGAGCTTTCGACCCGAGTTTTCTGAGAGGAGGAGCCTCGCTGAAAGTTGGCAACTACCGGGAGCCCGAAGAAAGGGGTCGGTGCGCGCTGTGCGTTGTCGCTTGTGGCTTGAGCTTCGGAGTGGGTCTCGTTGAATGGGAGTGCGGCTGCGGTTCGCTTGACCGGGTGACTGATTGACTGATTGAAACTGGAACTGGAGGACTCCGAATGAAGCAGTCAACCGAGCCATGCTATTCGAAGGTTCTTTCGCTTTCCACAGCCCCCCCCCCCCCTCCACCTACGTGAGCTCTGCTTTCGACGGTGGGCCCCGGTCCCAGCTCGACTTCCCGTGGTCCCCGACAAGCGACAAGTTTAAATGATTGACGCTCCATTTCGAATCCACTGCAGGTCCTGCTGCTGTGAGTAGATCTTCAGCAAAAGCGTAAGGAATTCGGGGTACGACAGATGATAATGATTGAAGAAGAAGAACCATACTCAAAGTTAAGTTACTTAGTTAGTTAATTTATTTAGAGATATTCAGCAACTTAGGATATTTATGTCTTTAAAAATTTAGATTTTTAAATTAAGGGAGGCAAAAAGTTTCAGCGTTTTGGGTATGACAGGTAAATGTGACATGTCCATGTAATTTCGAAACGTCAAACACAAATCTTTCGAAATAGTAAAAACTGCACTTACGCGTCTTGCCCTCCAAGCTCCTCAATTGATATCCGGGGAAAATTACTCCCACTCGCTGAATTTCCTTTTCCCGTTTGCATCTCGTCCTGCTCTACACGGAAGAACGGAACCCTAAAGTAATTTACTTAATGCGTGTGGTTGGGTTGATTCTAGTTAATGTCGAATTTCTATAAAAATTAATAAATCAATGGGCTGATTGTTGAAATTAATAGACAAAGCGATAGACAAAGAAAACGCAAGGGGTATAGAGCGATCCAATTGGTTGAAATGTTTCGTTTTTATTTTATAGACTAAGGGGGTAAATGATGGACTAACTACAGGGTCTCTCGTGGGTTGCCGTCAGTTAGCCTAATACTTAGAACCTACCTACCTCCGATGTCCATTGCAATCACCCGCTTCCACCAATAGGACCTCTCCATATCTCTTTTGTATTCTTTGTCGAAGCGTTGTCTATCAATGTCAACAATCAGCCCGCAGTGGAGCATCTTAAAATGAACGTAAAGAAAAGTTTATACTAGTAATCCCGTGGGCACCTCGGGTTGATGTGCGGGTGAGCATGAGGCCATCGTGTGTTCACCCGGGACAAAAGGCGGGCGTTTTTTAGCTCCATTTCGGACGTCAAGAGCCGACTTTCATCGGTTTCGTCACGAAGCCCGGCGTTGTCAACCGCAGTGTTGCCGAACGAGTCGTCGTGGGTAATCCATACGTTTCGAAAAAGGATTTTTAGTTTTATCCAGACGCGGACAACGGTGGATCCAAGTCCACGGCGTGGGTTCGTGAAAGGGTCTCGGCTCGTGACTTGTCGCATCGGGTCGTCTCGTCGGCCTTTGTGCCCGCGCATGCGCCGTGCGCACTCGCGTGTCATCCCGGCCACCGGATGACGTACGTCTTGCACAGGACGACGATGAAACGCTTTGCATCGCATTTGAGCTTCTCGCTGAGCGTGGAGGCTGCGCTGGCTTCAAATTCTGATTCGTATCAAAATTAGGGAGAAGCTCTTGAAAACACTGAAAAAAAAGTATGGTAGATTTCTTCATATTCTGACACAGTGATAGTCCAGTGGAAATTCAGCGAGTGGGAGTAATTTTTCTCGGATATCAATTGAGAGGCTTGGAGGACAAAGTGCAAAGTGCAGTTTTTGCTATTTCGAAAGATTTGTGTTTGACGTTTCGAAATTACATGGATCCTTATGGCGCACACTGTGGTATTGTAATAGACCCGGGGGTAAAATGGGTCAATGGTCCCCACACGAACCGCCTTGCTTGGGGGGCGTAGCGTAGCTCGAGGATGGAAGAAACGGGGGAATAAGAATGTATCAGGNAATTCAGAGTCCGATTTCTTTTTGCGCTCAACTGCGCTCAAGCGGTTCAAGGCGGAATGTTATAGTCCAAAGTGGGTATTTTCAGGATTCAGGGGTGACAGACTGAGGAAAACTGAGGAAATTGAAATTTTTGACCTTAAAGATGGACTTTTGAGCGATTTTCACAAACATGAATGGGAAAAATTATGTAGATACTAACGACTGAAATTGTATTTTTCCAACAGCTCTGACCCATTTAGTAACAAATTGGGTGATATTCGGTCACGCAACCTGTTTCTCTGGCCCCTACGCCCTCGAAAGAGGGATAAAAAAAATAATTTGACAGCGAATGGGAGGGTCACTTTAAAGTCTTGCAAAAGTGTTTAATCCGTTATCTAACAATCTCTTCGTGCATTATCCTTGATTATAGACATATTTATGCCATGTTTTACTTTTACAGACAAATTTGAGTCCATGCGGCCGCGGGGTGGGGCTGTAAAAGTGGCCCTCTGGCACCACGAAATTACGCTGAGAGGCACATTTGAAGCCTCGTAAAAGTGAGATATGTAGTTTTGTTACGAATTTCGCAGTGAAGTGCCCTCACTTTGAGATGTGGACCATGGGTTAGGAGGGAACCCATCAAAATGAATCATTTTCACAGGTGCTTTCTGCCCTTACAATCGTTCTTATTATGATAAAACTCATTTTCATCTTATAATTTAACCTCAAATCATCATATGGAGGTCCCGGCACTTTCATACTAGCACTAATTTTGATTCAAAACTGTCAAAAATCTAATATCTAGAATGATTCATATATTAATTTTTTTGAGAAATGTACAATTACTCCTCAATGTGAGAGATCGGCTGTTTCGTCAAAAATTTTGAAGTGACTTAGGCTGTTTTTAAAAAAAACCATTAATGAGGTAATAGAAAGTCCTTACTTCTAAAAGTAGACCGTAGGTGAAGGAGAAACTCGTCTAAATGCACCGCTTTAGTCAGATACTTTGCGTCCTTTTAAAGGCTTTTTGGAGGGCTTCTTTCACCCTCTTCATAAACTCTCCGCAAATTGTCATATGATGTGTTAGGTGGTTAAATTGTGCATATTATCTTTTAAGAAGAAGTACTGATTGTAAAATATTTTTAAAACTCGGCGATATCTGGTGATAAATAGTTTTGGCCAGCTTTTCATGTCCAATACCACAGTGTGTGGCGGAAAGAAAAATGAAACTGATTTTTTGATGCTTAGAACTTGGAATTTTTCACAAAATATGCATTAAGACTAGTTGTACGTCGCATCATTAATATCTTATTTTTTTCAAAACTTCATTTACGCGTCTTGTCCTCCTGCGGGCCGATTATTATAATTGATAGACAAAGCTATGGACAGAGAAGAGAAAAGGCCATATCCCTTTTCTCTTCTGAAAATTTGAGCGTGTAAACAGCACACGACAGTGGGCCGATTATTGAAGTTGATAAACGAAGCTATAGACAAAGAAGACAAAAGAGATCCTATTGGTGGAGGCGGGTGGTTGCAATGGACAAAGGAGGTAAGTAATAGACTAACTAACGGCAACCGACAAGAGACCCGACAGTTAGTCCATCATTTTCCCTCTCAGTCTGTAAGAACCACCAGTTGCAACCAATGGGATCGCTCCATACTCCTTGTGTCTCCGTTGTCTATTGCTTTGTCTATCAATTTCAATAATCAGTCCGCAGGCCCTTCATCTCATCATCAATACCATCATAATAATTCACCCTCAGCCGCGATAATCCAGGCCAGTGGAGCTCATTTTTCAAGGAAAGCAATCCATCTCTTGAACATTTTCCCAGCGTCGGGGACACATCCGACATGTATTTTTCCGCTCGTTATTTCGGAAAATCCCGATTTCTAAACGGCCGACGTCTCCTTTATCAATCATCGTCGGCGTTCGATGTGATTCATGCTGCATTTGACCCGATTCGCTTCGTGACCCCGGCAAGACAGCAGTAACTCCACTCCGGAGCTGGACTGCGCTTGCCGCGTGTCCTTACGGGCTCCGCGACTCTCGGCAACCGGGACTTACTGCTGTTTTCCGGAGGTTTCGCTCATCAATCCTCGGAGCTCCGCAAAATCATCTCTCTTCGCAGCATCGTGGTTTCACCTACTTTTTTGCCAGAGACACAGTTCAGTAGGCAAGTTCACGTGCTGTGTCGCTACTCCACTGCCGTGCTAAGGAAAAACGCCATATGAACATTCGAGAGTTGCCAAATTTCCTTCACTAAAATTTTTGTTTCGGAGGAACTACATGAATATTTTCCCCTGAAATTCTAAGGAACTTCGGGGAAATTGCGAACAAAATTATCTGCAAAATTGGAAGGAAAATCTTCCTAAGTTTATTACCGCACTGAAAAAAAAGTTGGGTCGTACGTACCGAAGTCCGGTGTTCTATATCATCCCAACTAATTATGTTTGTCAAAATGAATTTTCGGTTTGACAAACCAAACATTCGGTTCGTGTAACCGAACTAGTGCGGTAATGTGAACTGACAAAGTTAGGTCGTATATGCTGAATGTTCGGTTACACGAACCGAAAATTCAGTTTGACGAATCAAATATTGGGATGATATGGAACATCGAACGACCGGTTCTCGTGACGCAGTTTTTTTTCAGTGCATTATAATCAGGGGACGATATTGACGTGTGGTCTAGCAGATTCTGAAAATCACACGGAGAGAAAAACTTCGTGCGTGGGACCGACCCGAAGTTGAGGTCATATGGATCTCTAAAGTTTTCGGATCACGTATCTAAAAACTTGAGGTCGAGCTGCCGAAGTTCAGGTCAGACATCTGAAATACTTCGATATTTACCGAAGGGTTCGGGTCAAGCATCTGAAGTACTCCGGTACATACCGAAGTCCCTCGATGTCTGACCCGAACTTCGGCAGCTCGACCTCAAGTTTTCGGATGCGTGATCAGAAAACTTCAGAGATCCATATGACCTCAACTTTGGGTCCCGTGCACGAAGTTTTTTTCTCCTTGCATATTACGTTGATTTGATGAATGATCCAAAAAACAAAAATTCGACGGATACTGTGCTCTTGCTAAGGTGGGCAGTTGAGTGGTTCAATATTAACCATCACGAAATCTTAGTGACTTCTTTAACTTTTTCCAGCGCAATACGAAGCCGAAGCGTATACAATACGGTCGTTGCGCGGCGATGTAACAGGAGCTGGAGTCTGCTCCCGTTCGGTCGAGAATGAACCTAAACGGGTTGCGTTGCAAAAGAGCCCATTGTTCAGGACCCCCCTCACCCCTTCACGACCCCCCTCACCCCCTCTCGACCCCTCCTCCCCCGCGGTTGATCCCTTAACCGTGCGCGACTCGCGCGCCGCGCTGACGCAATCGCCGTCGTCCGCGCGCTCGTCAAGGCGCGACAACGCGACAGTCGGCTCATCGCGGCTAACGAGGGCTTCGGGCAAAACGTCCTATCTCCCGAAGGATCCGCGTGCAGATGCGTTGTTCATACCCGGAGGCGGGAGAGCTGACCACTTGCGAGTTTGTAAAACCGGGTTAAGGTTGGTCCACATACGCTAAAATACGGGTTTCATATTCGATTCTGAAAAAAACACAACTCCTCCGGGTTTTCGCTGCCTTTTGAAAAACGCGGTGTCCTGATTCCGTCTAGATCCCCTTTGAAGAGAGTTGAGACAGCGCGACTAATAGATGTCACAAACGGGAACAAAGATTACACAAATCGGACGTTTTTTGTAATCTTTGGTCAACCCATTCCCGAATTCCTGCCTCCGTTCCCTCTCATTCCATTTGTTCATTGCCGTGCACACGATTCCCCGGTCCATTCCAGATTGTAATATTTGCAATCACTGGAAAAAAATACATTGGATCTAGAGTCCTGCAGACTCTTAGAAACATTGACAAGAAAAAATACTCTTAATTCAATCGGATTTTTGCTTAAATCAAGAACCAAGCCTCTTAATATGAGCGGATTTCCTTTTGATTTAAGCTTAAATCTGATTGAATCAAGAGTATTTTTTCTTGTCAATGTTTTCAAGAGTCGGGGCTCTAGGTCCAATGTGATTTTTTTCCCAGGGCTTGGTGAAAATGCAATCTTTATCCCGTTTTTGACAATAGGGGGCCTAAAATGCGGGAACCAATCGGAAAGAGATTCGCATTGTCTTTACTCTCAGTGGACTCTAATTCCGTTCATCCTTTGAGTGCTCTTCTAAAAGGCACTTAACTACGCAACGAAGGAAAAACACGAGAAAAACGTAAGCTTGGCGTCACAGCGGCGCATGTGCAAAGTCGAGAAGTGGTCATGCGGGATCACGCATTTTATTGTTGACTGTTGACTTTTCTGCTTTTTCGAAAAGCTCCGACCTGCGCACCGGGTTGCATCTTGCATCACCGCGTCATCGCGAGTGGACCGAGAACAATAGGCTCTCTGTCATCGACCCCACCAGCCCTCGCAGCTAAGCTAAGCTCTCGACTCATTTCCATCGTTCCAGCGAACCGATTATTGAAATTGATAGACAAGGCTATAGACAAAGAAAACTTACGGAGTATGAGGCGATCCTATCGGTTGCAACCTTCGGTTCTTATAGACTAAGGGGTGAATGATGAACTAACTGTAAGAACTCTTTTGGGTTGCCGTTAAATAGTCTAATAATTACCTCGTTTGTCTATTGCGACCACTCACTTCAACCAATGGGATCGCCTCATTTTTCCTATGTCTTCTCAATGGACCACTACACAAAGTAAGAATTTAAGAGCTCTGATACATGTTTTAAACCAGAATTTCATGTAGAACACAATTCTTGTATCAAAAATTACTGGAATCAACTCCTAACTAAGATATTAATGTTTTAACTTTACATTGTCCGCAGGAAATTTGAATTGCCCGGTCACAAGAAACTCAATACTCCACGCGAGTCAAATCGCGCACCACAACGGTTTCGGCAGGCTTCTCAATCGAACATTGTGTCTTTCCCACTCATCATTGTTCAAAGTGTAAACAATTTGCCATAGCTGAGCCAAAGCGTCAAGATTGAGGCTACTATATTTTCGTATTGCAGAGACTGCCAAGGTAACGTTTAGTGTGCGATTTGACTGGCGCAGACCATTGACTTTTCATGAGCGGGAGGTTTGCATTCACGCGTCAAGAAACATTTACACTGAAAAAAAAACACACATTGGATCTAGAGTCCAGACTCTTAACAACATCGACGAGAAAAAATACTCTTGATTCAATCAGATTTAAGCTTAAATCAAGAACCAATCCTCTTAGTTTGAGCGGATTTCCTTTTGATTTAAGCTTAAATCTGATTGAATCAAGAGTCCTTTTTCTTGTCAATGTTTTCAAGAGTCTGGACTCTAGATCCAATGTGGTTTTTTTCCCCAGTGTAATATCTTGCTTAGGAGTTAATTTCAGTAATTTTCGTTGCACGAATTGTATTTTACGTTAAATGGTTAAGAAACATGTATCAGAATGCTTAATTTTGCACCTTGTCTAGTGGTCAATGATCAGCCCGCTGACCTATTTGACCGGCTCGGCGACTTCTCGTGGTGTCGTTGGTTTGGAAGTCGGAATCTAGGAAAAGCTCACGGTCGCGAGCAGTGGCGCAGCGTGCTTTCCGATACATCGATCGGTCTGCCATGTAAACCTAAGGGAAAGGATCGATAGACAGGGTGTTCGCGACGAACACCTGAATAATCGATTCTTCAGCACAGCTTCCAATGAGGGGACATCGATAATCGATCATTAACGCCTGGCCACTGGTCGCGAGGTGGCAGGGCGTTGACGAGGACCGGCGGCGGTACACGGCGATACACGGACGGTGCATGTAGGAAACGATTGGCGACGGCGAATTGGGTTCCCGCCCGGGAGCCCGGCGGGCGGTCGCCGGTCGCCTGGTCGCGCTGGTCTCTGGGCATCGGCGCGGCGACACGCAACGGCCTCTCATCCACAAGGTTGCAGGTTCACAGGAATGGGCCTGGTGCAAGGAGCAGGGATTTGCGAATTGATAACTGATGTTCAGTGCTCCCGTTCCATGTCCGTCAAAAGTCCCGGGATTCGAAACTTTTTTGCTCCAATTTCTCCGACTTCATGATCGTAAAAAGTTCCGGGATCCTTCTTAGATTTTTGCCAAAGTTCCGAGAAAGTTCAGGAAAGTGCAAAAGATCCGAAACATTTCGGGAATTTCAAGTCTGCTCTCATTCCATTTCCGTCAAAAGTTCCGGGAGTCGGAACTGTTTTGTTCCAATTTCTCCTACTTCATGACCGTCAAAAGTTCCGAGATTCTTTTTAGATTTTTTTGAAAGTTCCAAGAAAGTTTGGGAAAATGCAAAAGAACTGGAACATTTTTCGGGAATTGCAAAAGTTCCGGGAAAAATTCAGGAAAATCTCAAAAGTTCCGAGATTCGGTACTAGTTCCGGGCAATGGGAGCACTGCTGATTTCAAAGGCAAATTTCATGAAAAGGACGATAGCGCTGTTACAAAATCTTGATGTCACCACCCAGATTAAAAAGAAATGCTATTTTAGGAGTCGACCCATTCATAATGGTCACTTTTACGCGAGAACGGATCCGGTACACTTGTGACGTCACAGTACTTGACATACCTGGACTCTTCATCGAGCGGCTGTTAATTCTTCATGGAGAAATTCAATGCAGACGATGAAGAGACCAGGTTTGCCATGTACTGTGACGTCACGACTGAACTAGATCCGGATCTATAATTGGGTTGTTATCGAAAAATAGCATTGCTAAGATAGGACATTATCGATTAAGGTCGTTCAATAACTATGGATACGGCAACGATGCCCAAGTTCGAGTCACCCACTTCTAGGCGGCATTTCCTACTTCCAGCAGTTCGCAACTGTTCGCTTCCACCCACGCCCAACACGGGTTGCCAATGTAGTGTTACCGAAAAGAGCCGAAAAAGTAAAAATAAAGTCTCGGTAATGGTTTCGGTACCATCCGAGCGGAAAATTTAATCGACTTCGTAAGAGAGTACCAAAAATGCTCTTAAAAATTGTTCGGGTGATGAAAAATCGACGAATTTAATTTACAACTACGCATGAAGAAGGGCCTCCCCACTTTAATGTAGGGCAAGACAGCTGGACATGATATGTTAAGCGTGTTGCGTGGTTATGTTCCGGACACGAAGCAAACAAACTTTAAAGTGAGAAATTGGCAGAAAATGGTACCATTTTATTCAAGACAGCGGCTCTAGGTCTTCTTCGCTTTTAACTCGCTTCGTTTGTTTTCTGCTTTAAATGTTTTCTTGAAACTCATGTTTTTCAACTCGACTAATTTTGTTGTTTTAGTGAGACATACAGTTCAATTGAAGTGAAATAGTTGGATTTTGAAGGAGGCTTGATTTAAAAAAAGGCGTTACTATTCTCTTCGGCGACACCTAACTTCAGACTCAATGATGACTCATTAATGTCGAAGCGAGCATTTTGATAGACTTTTTGTGAATGAAGGGCTTAGAGGACACGATCCATAAATGCAGTTCTCGCTATTTCGAGAAATACGTGTTGAAAGTTTCGAAATTACACAGATCCTTATGACAGAAAGAGAGTTCAAAGTGACTTTTTGATGCTTGAAAATTGGAATTTGGAAGCGAATATGCGCCGAGACTAGTTTTACTTGAAATCGTTAATATCTAATTTTTTTTTTTCAAAAATTGCACTTTTGCGCCTTGTCCTCGAAGCCTCTCGGATTAAGTTACATACAAAGATGCTCCTACAACGCACTCCGGCGTTCTGCGACACCCAGACGCCACATATGCCTGTCTTCCGAAAGGTTATCCGGCAACGAACACCGCAACATCTCTTCGTCAACGCCCTGCCGCCATCCCTTTACGGGACGTCCCCGAGATCAAGTTACGTCTTAATAATCCAATTGCTCAGCATTTCAGTCATGAGTCATAATTAGGGGAATCTGAGAATGAATGACTACTAGGCGTTCCTTTTACACTTTTGAGGGAAAGCAAAGTTGAGTCTCTAAACTTCCAAAGTATGTTCTCTCTGTCGACATCACCGTGGATATCCATGTTGACGTTCGCCGGCAATGGTAGGAATCGGACCGCTCGTTTCTCCGTGATCAGAAATCGTGCGATTTTCTGGCGTTTAGCGTCATTTGCCAACGGCCCCCAGCGCCCGGCCCGACCCGGCGCCGGCCAATTTTCCCCGGACGCCAGGCCCGGCGCGCGCCCCCCTCAAATCCTCATTATAATGACAACCTCTGTTTATCTACCCGAACCGTGTTTGATATCTCCAATCATGTTCCTTTATCCTTATGACAGCTCGCCGGTCGTTCATTGTAATTAGAACCACAGTTGCCGATCCTTCGGAAACGCAGCCGCACTGAAAAAAAATCTCGGTGTATTTACTAAGAAAAGGGTAAAATTACCAAGAATTCAGGGTTCTATTTGATCCCAGTTTTTTCTTGGTTTAAATTACCATTCATGGAATTGGTAATTTTACCGAGAAATCTCCGTAAAATTGTTGAACTTTCTCGGTCATTTTACTGGACCTTGGTAAAAACGCCAATATTTTTTATCGACTGTGGTAGAATTACCGAAATAAAATGGCAAAGTTACCGGGAATTTATTACCAATAAAAGTGGTATTCTTACCTGAAAAAAACAGTACAAATACCGGATTTTAGGTAAGCTTACCAGTCTGCCTTGGTAGAATTACCAATAATTGGTAAAAAAAGTGAGATGGTAAAGGTACCAACGGACCGCTGTTAAAACGCCGAGAATTTTTTTTCAGTGCGCGCACCTCGCGAAACGCTGCCTTTTAGCTTGGAGCTGGCAACACTGCGGTGGGTGTAGCCGCGACTGTGCTTGCGCCGCGGTTGAGAAAGAGGGGGTGGGGGGAGGGGAATTTGCTCCCGACACTCTTACCGGGTCAATTGTTCACTTTCTTGCGACCGGAGGTGCTTTTATTCGGGTAGAACTGAAATCAAATGATATCAATGAGCATCGGATGATATCGGATTGAGTACAAGATGTCTAGCAATTTTTAACAAAACAAAATTCCCTGAAATTTTCCTGATTTCCCTGACAAGAATAGCCAAAAAACCCGGGGAAAAATTTAAAATTCTCTATCAGACGGAAAATATAATTCTCTTGACATTTCCCTTGCAAAAGGAAGACAATTCCTAATTTATGGCGAGCTAAACTTATGCGATATATTTTTGCCTCTCAGCGGAAATGTTAAGGTGCTCAATGGCCCAAGATTTGTGGTTTGAATGAGAGCAGTGGAGGTTAGGAGTCGCAGAGCGCGAGGGAGTGCTGTAAAGCGACTTATATATGTATTTTTGCCTCATTTTTTAAATTTAAAACACACATCAGCAGCAATTCTGGTAGACATATTCCGTAAGAGTAAAATGCGCGAAACATCTTCGAAAAATCCGTGTTTTTCGGTTTCCCTGACGCGAAAATCGCTAACAAAATGAAATTTCCAGACATGCCGAATTTTTGCGGATTCCCTGACGTTTTCTCTGCTTTCCCTTACACACAAAAAAATCCCCTGACATTTCCCGGTTGCTAGACACCCTGGAGTATGAATTAAAAAACGCGTAATATCATCTTTTCAAATAGAGAGTGAGTCACGCGACGGGCGGTTCGGAAATCAACATCTTAACGAGGTATTAGCATACACTTTCAACCCTGATCGAAGGAAACACGAATCAAGCGCGTGCGGTAATTTTATTGACAACTGTAACGTGTGGGCCGTGGAAGTAAAAAGGAGTTAAAAGAGCACTAGGCGACACCTAGGCGACGTTAAATGCGAGAAGACCCGGATATTAAATTGGCGAGTCGATTGGACTCGTGCTCAAGTCTGATAACGGACAAAGAAATGGATGTATTCATGCTGAAAAGAGCTATGTACAAGGGATTCGCTCGCTGCATAGTCTCTTTTACTCTCGTTCATTCGAACATAGTTCCTTTCAATATAAAGTCGTCCAAATGACACCCACTACGTGTCATGCCCTCAAATGTTTCGCAATACACTCCGCTCGGGGCTTCCATCTGACCTGTCGTTACATAAAAGAAACGAAAAACCGTCCGAAATAAAATTTGGACTTGAGAATAATTGTAAGAAAAATCGTAAGTTTCGATAAGGCGAATCACTGGCTTCATTGTAGGGAGCATTTAGAGGAAACGAACGCTCTTAGTTGGCGCCTGGCGATAGGCAACTAAACTTGCACCATAAGCGGTCAAAATTGCATAGCTCTCTCTTTGAAGGCGCTCGGCATGAAAATAATTCATTTCGCATTGTAGCAATAGGAAAACCGATCAGTTTTAAGCAACTCGTTTTGATAGGTTCTCATGATGAATTAAAAGAAGAAGTTAAAAGTCCACCGCTATTGTTGGTTGAAAATTAAAATCAATAAATTGATTCTGACAACTCGTAAATGGGTAAATTAAAAAAATCGAGAGAGACAAATAGATAGGTACATGAAGCAGCTGATCTCTAGCATTTTCGTAGAGAGATCCTTTTTCAAAGACCAAATTACAAATTCCCAGAACTATATATTTAATACTAGAAATAAATTTGGTACTGCAAAAGGGAATTTCGTGTTACAATATAAAAGCTCTGAACACTCTCCACACAATCACTTAGGTAAATCAAGCTAAACATTAATGACTTCGTAATCCTCCTTATCTCACTGTATCTATTAAGCAATTCTAATACATCCATTTTGCATTGAGTAGAACGGAGGAATTTTGAGAACAAGGCGCATAAATGCAGTTTTTGGAAAAATTGAGATATTTGTGAACTCAATTACAACTAGTTTGAAAGGATATTCTGTGAAAAATTCACAACTAAAATCCAACTTCAAAGTATCAAAAAGTGAGTTTAAACTTCCTTTCTGCCATAAGGCTCCATGTAAATTTGAAACTTTAAATATGTATTTCTTAGAATAGCAAAAGCTGCGCTTATACGCCTTGTCCTCCAAACCCCTTAACTGAGGGTTTATTTCTAAAGAGGCAGATTATGACTGTTATGAGCAAAAGATAGATATTGTACTATATTTCCTGAGAAATCCTTTTGTCATGTTTTGTTGAGAGAGGGTCCCTAGCCTACTTTTTAGGGATTGTTGATGGAGAGAATTCAAATCTTGAGAAAATGAAAACATGCAAAAATAAACTGGACAGGAGTACTTACATTTGATGCTGGGTAGGTGGACACTGGGCCGGCAAAGTAGGAGGAAGGTGTGGAGCTCTTGATCCCAGGTTGTTCGTTGGCCGCGATAAACCGTGACCAGACCGCTCTGGTTCAATATGTTTCTGGATCGGCAGAAACGAAGCCGATTCCACTGTCCCATTCGTCGAGAGTTTTTGGACAGCACTCGCGAGACGCGAAACGGAGCTTTCACTTTGATAAACCGGTTTTTTGGCAGGAAACATAGCCTTCTTAGATATTGCGTCCCTCCTCACACTGGATTTTCTTGCGAGGTTTTCCTTCGCTTTCACTGCAGCTATATCTTCACTAGTAAATGCTATATCACTATTATTGTTTGAGAGTCTTTTATTCACACCATTGTTCCTATTTGCAATACTATTTCTTGAAAAAGAGGACTTCCTCTCGACAGGAACTTGAGGTCCTGGTAAGTTTTTAGATGACTGAGATAAACTATTCAGGATGGCATAGTTACTATAACTGTGTTCTTCAATTTGTTCAAACTGTTTCCGTCTTTCCAGAATGGATGATAATTTACTTCCACTGTTCACGTCTTGGACATTGCGTGGACTACTCCTTGATTTTTCCACCAATTTTACATCATCAGGATTTTCATAAAATTGACTTTCATCACTTTTCGAAATTTGATTTGCTAAACTAATGGAAGAGTCATTGGCTAGTCGTTGTAAATTGTCACGATTTTCATAATACCTGAGGGAGGAAAGTACAAATGATATTAAAAATATGTCATACCAAGTTAATGAAAGGTGGAAAGTTTCATATTTTCGTTTTTTCTTTTTCAATAATTTAATGAGAAATTAAATGATCAACTGTGATATATGATTACTCTTGATGATTTCAAACATATTATCATACATAAAATGAAAAGAGCAAATAAAACTGCATTTCACAATTTCTACTTTCAGCTTCCAAATTTTATCTGCCTGGTGCATCAGTTGGCTGCACAGATGTTGATAACTATTGATCTCATAATAAAGATTCAAAATATGAATAGAAAATATTTGTTTTATCCGAGATGCAAAACAGAGATTCTACCCATACTTGTTGTCAGCTTGTATTGGGAGTTCCCCAAGTGAACGCAATTTTATTTTCCCCGAAATCTTGAGGGAACTTTCAGTAGAGGCTTGCTGAAAATCCCATTTTGTTTCTTTTTTTCCAAAATTACCTTCTTGATTTTTCTATTTACATGTTTATCTTCGAAAAAGAGAGAGCTTGAAGATTGAATGTTCAGTTAAGAGGAGTAAAAAGCTCTAAAAGTAAAACTCTGTGGATTACAAAATTTATAAAGTTTCTCTGGATACAATTTTTCCATACTGAAAAAAGAGGAATTCCTAACTCATTCCTATTCACAAAAAGAATTTTGGAAAACTATTTTACCTCTTAATGGTACTCATACACTCATTTGAAAAAATAAAGAAAGAAATAATTATTTTAAAGCATAAGTTTGGAGATGAGTATAATTTCCAACTTGAATACTATAATCAATTACGAATATCAGTATTTTAAAAAAACTCACCTTTCCACTTCACTTTTCTTTTGATCTGTAGCGCAGAAGTTGTTGGTCCGTTTAGGGAGTATTGGTGGGGCAGGGCTATCACAAGTTCTATCAGCATTCCAAGCAGGATTCTCTGCTTCCGGAGGTGGCGGTGGTAACGGTTCATCTGTGTCAAAAACTTCGTCTTCAACAACGGGAGGGGGAGAAGGCGGGGGCAGGTCAGGACTAGGAGTGCGTTGTGGCAGTGAACCAGGAAAGCTTGAACGTAAGTGAGGTTTCTTAGGTGGTCGTTCGGGGACCCAGTCATCAACGGAGATTGAAGGGCCCATAATGAGGGGACCCAAAACCACAGTAGATAAAGAGCCGCAACTAGAGCTGGAAATGAGGAACAGTAAAATTAGCACGAGAAAATTAAAAAGTATAAATGAATATTAATCACCTTAAAGTCCAGGGGGCTTAGCTTTAAACACATCTTTATAAGAGTAGGTATAAATATTAGTACATTTTGATGGCAGGTGTGGAAAAAATTTAAGGTGTTTCGAAATCACTGCTCCAATTTTATTTCAGCTTAATTTCCCGTTCTTCCTGAACGTTTTCAGTCATCTCTAAAAGAATCATTCTATGGGAGTGTCAATAAATGAACTCTCTCTAGATCTATGCTCTACTTCATCAGTGAAGACAAGTTCATCTCACTTCGAACGCAAACTATAGATAATAAACAATCACAGCAGAACAATTTGCGAAAAAAATCTAGTACATATATAAACAATCAGTTCTATAAAATAGCTGATCATTTCATCTACTAATCTGTTTGAAGCTAAAATAAAATTCAATTAATAAATATATTTTACATATCTTCTTAAGAGTGCAAATATTTTTTCTACGGTAGGACAAAGAAACACACAAGCGCAGCCCAAAACGGAAACAGTAGAAAGAAAACAAGGAAACAGCGGAAAAAAGGCTAAAATGCATAAAATTATACGGGATGTTTTTGTGTCTCACAACACCATTATCAACCGCGAAAAACAATAAGTCAAAACCGAAGTATAAGTTCTTCAATTTTTTTCATGTTTTCTATGGTCGTGAAAATCCTTTCCCAGAACTGAAATAAGAAGAGTTGGATTCCATTTTGCAAAACGGAACAAAGAGCCTTCAGATATTGCTTAGATTGTGCAACTTTTTTTACCTTGCAAATATAAACTGATCATCTAAGCAAGTTTTATCTTTACTCCCAGCAAAATATAAATTCAAGACGGAAATTATCTTTGTAAATTTAATTTTTTGCAAGATTTTAGGAATTTTATTGCAAAGAACATACTTTGCACAGTCCTAGCCACATTGGAATACTCTTCGTTTCTTTGTGCAAAATGCAATCCAGTTGTTATTTGCTCATTTCAAAAAATTTTCCAATCCAAATCCTCACAAGACATTGTGAAAATTGTAACCAGTTGTGTATTAATTCACAAAAGTTGAGAAGAGGAAAATGCAAACATACCTGTGTTGGTGCCTTGGATTTTCCTTGAAATGATGACTTTCTGGACTAAGGCCTCCATTATCATCTTCGCTCTGAAAATTTAAAAATTTAAAATTTGAAATAAAAGGTAGATTTAATACATGAAGCTCAGCAACGCTCAGAAAGCTCTAATTTGCAAACCAGCTGCCCAAGATCAACACAGATTGATGCCCTGTGGTGTTACTTGTAGTTCTTTGTGTACATTTTTACTCGTCCAAGGATGTACTTAGCCGTTGCTGTTTCTCCTATAATTCTGAATGAAAGCCATTCTTTGGTATTCTGGCAGAGCAATCTTTGAGATTTTAATCATTTAGTAAAACTTTTACTATATCGAATGTTACTTCGATGGCAATTCCAATATTTTCCATAATGTTTGATCCAAGGAGTAAAATCGTCGATTAGGTCTTTCTTGCAACATTTGATACTATCAAATATGCACAGAAAATACTAAGTCATAGTCATTTACTGAAATTCTACGAACAAAGATGACCACATAAATGATCTAAGAGGTTTTGAAATGAAGAGCAATTTTAATCTCAGAGCTTTAAAGCACTTTTTCTCCTTAGCTTTTCTAAATATTCTTACATCATTTAATAAATAACAGAATGATGGGTACACGATGCTGAAATTGGATGAAAATGTAAGAAAACAAGACTTTTTGAGCCATTACAAACTCAATTTTAGTTGAAAAAAATACTGAATTAATGAAAAAGATAATTTGCAGCCGAAGTCCAGTTGACATCAAACAGCCATTTTAGTGGGTTCTACAAAATGTCCTTGGTTTTAACTAGTTGCACAGTTTCAACTCTGTTTACCAATTCCAGTAAAAGCTCATTGAGACAAAAAATTAAGGAGACTGAGACAACTATTGACTTCAATGAGTTTTCAAGTTCATCATTTCTACACTTAACTAGATGAACAGACCACTAAACGAAAGATGAAATTAAGCACCAGTATATGTTTCCTCATATAATTTTACGTAGAATATGATGGATGCTTTAAAAATATCGGAATTCGACTCATAAGTTGGAAAATAAAAGTTTTGTCTATTTTAATTTGCAGTGACCGCTCACAGTAAAACAAAAGTCTGCTCAAAAAGTCAAGTCAAATTAAGTACTAAAATGATTTTGGTATATTTTAGGTACAATAGAAAAATTTTCCTGCCCTCGGACTTTTTTTTAACAAAATTGAAAGTATCTGGTACTCATCAGAAGAGGCTCCACAAGTGTGTGAAACCAAGCTCTAGTTATTTGCCTAATCTGCCATGCAAAGGAAAAACACCGTACAAACAGTCAAGAGTTACCAAATTTCCTCCAATAAAATGTTTGTTTTTGAGGAGAGCTATGAATATTTTCTCTTTGAATTTCCAGATAATATGGATCTAATTACAAAGAAAATTTTCTAAAATATTGAACGGAAAATATTCACGAGTTTTGCTAAAAATTCGTATTTGATCAAAGGAAATTTGGCAACTTACGAAAGTTTGTACAGCATTTTTCCTTATCAAGGCAATAATGTGCAAATTGATCTCACTGCCATTATGGCTTTTGCTAATTATGGTTTCTTTGCAATAGAAAAGGAGCATTTTCCAGGATCAGCAGCCGTGCAATATAAAATACATTTTTAGTCCTTGAAGATTAGGGATTTACCTCTTTCCAATATCCACTGGCACTGTCGGCAAGTGAGGAGCGTCTAGACGGTAAATTCAGATTCCTTGGTCTAGGCGGTGGTTGTGGTGGGGGAGCTGATGTTGGGGAAAGCTGCGGCTCTGAGCGCCATGTAGAATGATGCCGCTCGTAGAATGAGAGAAGGGCTTTTTTCTGGATTGCTTTGAGGGAATTATCTGGAACCTTGTGTCTTTTATCTGGATCTAGGAACGAGTAGCGTGCTGACTGTGCCGCTTGCTGTTGTTGTTGTGGCTGCTGACGCTCAAGCCTTGTGATTCGTTCAGCAACACTCAAACTAGGTTGGGATCTGAAGAAAATAAAAAATTTATTAGCCGAGGATTGATTTCAACAAGTTCAAGATTTTACATATAAAGGAAGTATTTTATCTCAAGTAAAAAATCCTTTCTAAGAATGGGAAAAAAAAGTATTTTAGGGGAGCATTTCAGGATGTTATACTCGTAAATAAAACCTATTCTGAGGCTGAGAATGACTCTTCAACAGCATGTCATGATTAAATGAAAGGTTTATGAATAAGCTATATTAGAATTTCTTCATCATGGGTTTGAAAACCCTTTCCTTCCTAAGTGATGTTGTTCCAATTTTTCATTTCAAACTTAATTTTACAGGCAAAGAAAAGATAAGTCTGTCATGGTAAAATGATCAATGCAATCGCAGTTTGTGATTCATTACAAATGCAGGAATAGGTTTACAAGTCCTATTATTCACATTAGTAAAACACCAACAATTTTTTGCCCATCAAGAAGGTAATATTATAGAAATACAGTCAAATGATCATCTTTTACACATACCAGACAATATAAATTGTTCATTTGTTTTAAATAGAGGGTAGATTTACAATTTCTGAAACTTTCAAATGGCAAATCCTATAAAAGGTCTTTAAAAGTCTACATTGTGCCTAGCCCTCCCTTTAGATTTTCTTGAGTTTGAAAAATCTCATAAATGTCGCCAGTTTCCCGGTGTATATTTTTTCTTCTTCACAATAAAAAAATGAAGAAAGTCCATACATTCTGACCCTTAATGATGGTACCAGCATGCTATTTAAACTTTTGAGACAATTTATACTAATTTTCCTCCTATATCTTCTTTTCCTCTCATTGGTGTCAGCGTGAACAAACATACCTTGGAGAAACTGCTTCTGAGGGTTGAACTGTATACGTGCTCACAGGAAACAATTTCCTCATTTGACTGTTGATTTGATTATTTCTCTGAACATTCGACTGCCATGCAGCATTTGCTTGTCCCAAATACAGAACTGATTCCGAGTGATGCCTCTGAGGCGTTTGAACTTTGGCACTGTGCGCTATCAGTTGTTGGTGACCACCGCATGAGCTACCGCTCACAGATACGTCACTAAGGGATCCATGCCACTTCAGTGTTTCACTTGAAGACCCTGAACTGGCACTTGAGTCTCTTCCAGCCCTGGTTTCGTTCATTCCAACTACAGCTTCATTGTCACATCTTAACCTGGAGAACATTTACAATCAAAGTGATAAGAGAAAGAATTATACAAATGCAGCAATCAGTAAAAATAAGGATGAAGTTTGAGATAAAATTTCATAACTTTCCAGAGTGCTGAACTACATTTCTCTGGACCAGAGATGAAGATATGTATGCCAGGGAATTTTAAATAAACCAACATCAGGGCCAACACGTTCTACCTTTTGTGGACATGATGGCATTATGCATTAAAACCCTGCATACCAAATTTTCAGACAGTCAAAGATTTTAGATCTGATAGGATGCATTAAAACCCTGCATACCAAATTTTCAGACAGTCAAAGATTTTAGATCTGACAGGAAGTATGCTCCTGATGTGACTTATATGAGCTTCGCTGACTGAATTTCAAATTTTCTAATAAAGTCTTGAAATGTGTGTATTTTAATGTTAAAAACTTAAATTTTACCCTAAGGAAGTCTTGAGTGATTACTGATGTTAAGATACCTGACACACATCATGGGACGGTTGCACAGGCAGGAATTGCTAAAAAATTCTCATCTCTAATTATTTTTCGTTGAGAATCTTCAATATACCCACTTAGACTTCCCAAATTCAAAGGATACCCGTATTATGAGATCAGTAGTTTAAAACTGTACCTATCAAGGAAAGGAGTTGTGGTGGAGTCTGTGCTGGAAACGTAGCTATGGTATCCTTCCGACTGGGCATAGGAGGGCTGATGTACATGAGTGGGTCTCCCCTCACAATCTCGCGTATACTGTTCAAGCTCAGCTCTGGTGAGATGACTCTGGCTAATATCCACATCTTCATAACAACTCGAATAGTCACTTTCAATCTGCAAAAATACAGTAATTGTAGAAAAATATAAAAAAGAAACTATGAGAGGATACAATTAAAATAGAATAGTTGTTCTGTTGCTAATTTTTTTCCTGGCTCGCGACTAAAAGCAAAAGAAATCCATGTCAATCTCATGTGGATTTCCAATGCAAGATTCCACCTCTTTAACACAAAGAACCAACATCTTAAGAGACCTAGAAAATGTTCAAAAGTTTTCAAGAGAGTTGAACATTACGAGACAAAGCTAAAATGACGGAGAACACACGCGTTGATAAAACGAGACCACGGGTTTGGTAGCCTATCCCATCACAGACTGAAGCAACAATGATCGTGGACCGTGGCAGCAGATTCTGATACTTACGGCGGCTAAAAACGCCTTCAACTGCGTATGATACTTCACAACACTACACCAGAGTTGAAATAGTTGCTTGCTTGCAAGTCTTATAATTCAGCCTCCTACAATGATCGGATCCGACTCTTGGGCGAAGTCTGTTCAACAGATCTTTGATCGATCCTTTTTTAGTGTATTTTCCGAAGAAAATACACTATTTTTTTCTTTTTCTTGTTTTAAATTTGCATTCAATTTGCCCTGAAGAATATACATTCCTTGCTGTTTCTCTGACTTCAATATTTCACTGGCAAGATATCTCATAAAAATTGTTTTCTTGGACGCTTTTAAACGCGATGTCTTGTGATATTGAAAAACTGAACCGTTATCAGGTCCAGAGAGGGCACCCACAAAAATTTTCGAAATTTCAGAAATTATTCACTAATAGCACTTTAAGTAAATTTCGTCATGGATGATTACAAAATAAGCGTCCTTCCTTCTTCTTTCTTCCGTTCCTTCCTTCTCCCCCTCCTTTTTCTTCCTCAATTTTTGGGGGACGAAAAGGGGGGGCGTATACCCTTATGCCCCCCTGAATCCACCTATGTTTTCTATACTGCCGTGCTAAGGAAGAACGCTGTGTGAACACTTGAGAGTTGCCAAATTTCCTTGGATAAAATGGACGTATTTCTGCCAAACGGAACTATGTGCATCATGACGTGCGCCCTGTTATGCATATATTCTTATGGGTCTCAGGGTTCATATCTCAATGCACATAGTTCCGTTTGATAGAAATACGTCCAAATAATTCTTTCTGAGTAAAATTATGAATATTTTTCCTTGAGATTTTCAGGAACTTTAGATCAAAATACGAACACAATTCTCTGAGAACTTGGAAGAAAAATATTCATGAGTTTACCAGGGAATCCGTAGTTTATCAAATAAAATTTGGCAACCCCTGAAGGTTCATACGACGTTTTTCCTTAGCTCGGCAGTATAGAAGGTGATAAAAGGGGGGGTTGATCGTACCTGTGAGTGAGAGGAGTCGTGGTAGGTGCGGGCGTATTCCTCGAGATCTGCTTCGGTGAGTTGCGGCTCGGCCATGAGGGACAGGGAGACGTCCCGTTCGGGCGGGGAAGGGACCGAGTACTCCTCCGTCCCCAGGGGTTTTCCGTCCCTGTCCACCGGCGGCAGGAACACCTCCGGCGTCTTCCGCGCCCCGGCTCCGCCACCGCCCGGCGGCCCCATCGGACCGCGGCACTCGAACGTCTCTGGCGAAATCTTCTCGCACCGCTCCATCACCGTCTTCAACTGTCAACAGTCAAAGTTTAAATTACATCACTCACAGATCAAAACATGTTGGGGGGAAAAAAAACGGAGACGGAAGAATCATCCAAATTCAGATAGAAAATTACTCCAAAATCTCACGCCGTTCACAGAAAAGTGGGTCGAAAAAAGTGGCGTGGCGTGCTTTGCGATACATCGATTGTTATGCCATTTAAACCTATGGCAAATAATAGATTATTAAGGTGTTCGCTGCGGACACCCTGTTTATCGATCCTTTTTCATGAGTTTAAATGGAACAACAATCGATATATCGCGAAGCACGCCACGCCACTGGTCGAAAATCGTCATTTCCCAGATCGAGGTACAATTCTATTCAAAAATTGCTGTAAATTATGGATTGCATTTTGCAAAAAGGAACCACTAGCATTGCAATGTTGCTAAGATTGTGCAACTTCTTTTGTCTTGGAGGAAAACCCCGATTATCCCTTAATAGTTTCTGTTTTACTCGCTAAAAACTGTGATTTTAAGAAAAACATTACCATCTAAATTTCATAGTTTTTCACAATTTCCGCAATTTTATTGCAAAGGATGAAGTTGCACAATCTTAGCATCATTGCAATGCTAGCGGTTCTTTTTTGCAAAATGCAATCCATATAATGTATAATATCCCTCCATATTTCTTTTGTATTCTTTGAATGTAGCTATAGCTATGTCTATCAATTTTAATAATCGGCCCGCTTGGCTAGTTGCCCATTTCGATGCGGAGCGCATCAAGACCCGTGCTAGGCGCCTTTCACCTTGGCCGCTGCACTTTTCTGAAATATCAATCGGGAAAGTTGCGCCGGGCGCGGCCTGTTGACCCGCAGACCCCGAAAACCCCCGCGAAAGGGCACCGCGAGGCGACGAGGCGCATCCCGCCCGGTCGTTTGCGGTCGAGCGTTCCCATTGGAATCAGGCCCCGACTGGAATAATCCTTCCATGCCAGGGAAAAACGCAGTATGAATTTCTGGGCGTTGCCAAATTCCCCATGATAAAATACGTATTTTTAGAGAAATCTTGTGAATATTTCCCTTCCAATTTCTCAGAGAATTTTATTCACAATTGAATCTAAAATACTTTCAGGATGTCTAGCGATTTTCAAAAAAAAAAAAAAAAAAAATCTCTGACATTTCCCTGATTTTCCGGACAAAAGCGGCCAAAAACCCTGGAAATATGTCAAAATTCCCTGACAGGTCCCTAGCAAAAAGGAAAAAATTCCTAATTTTTCGACACGTTTGAACTGATTAGACGCGAGATATTCTTGCCTCATTTTGAAAATTAAATAGACAACAGGAGAAATGCTGGTAGAAATTTCTTCAAGAGTAAAATCGGCGAAAATTTTTCCGGAAAATCCGTGTTCTTCGAGTTCCCTGACGTTTTCCCGACACGAAAATTGCTTGCAAAATTAAATTCCCTGCCATACCGAATTGTTGCAGATTCCCCGACATTTCCCGGTTCTTCCGGGTTTCCCTATCGCTAGACGCCCTGATCTAGAAATTTCGAGGAAAAATATACATAGCTTTCCTCGAAAATAAATACTTTGCCAGAGGAACTTCGGCAACATTTGAATGTCCATACGGCGTTATTCCTTAGCGCTGCAAAGTTGGCGACTGGGAATAATGACGGTAGCACGGCCGAGGCGGCGGCGGGGTCCGAATCAAGGCCACTGCACCGGCCGCGGCCGCGGGTTCAGGACGCTGCTCCGAGATGGGCACTGGACGCGAGCTTGCTTACGCACCTTCGGCACCCCTCCTTCCGCTCCGGGGGGCGGGGGGAGGGGGCGAAAAAGGGGGACGGCGGTGCTCAAGCTCACGCGTCTAATTACGACCCGCGTGCACGGTAGCCGGGAGTCCCGGTCTGAGGATGACCCTAGCTCTTGGTTGCCACGTCGCGTCGCACAGTGAGACGAGCCACTGGAAGAGGTCAGTGGGCCAATAATAGAAATCTATAGACAAAGCTGTAGACAAAGAGGACAATGGGACATGGAGGGATCCTATTGGTGGAGGCGGGTGGTTGCAATGGACATAGGAGGTAGGTAATCGACTAGTCCATCCATTTCTCCTTAATCTAAATAGGAGCCACTCATTTCAACCAACAGGATCGCTCAATACTCCCTACGTCTTCTTTGTCTTCAGCATTAGCGGGCTGATTATTGAAACTGATAGACAAAACTATAGACAAAGGGGGCAACAGGAATATGAAGGGATCCTGTTGGTGGAAGCGGGTGGTTGCAATGGACAAAGAAGGTAGGTAATAGACTAGGTAACAGCAACCCACGAGAGACCCTATAGTTAGTGCAGAATTTTCTCCCTTTGTTTAGAGGAACCACTCATTTCAACCAATGGGGTCGCTCCATATTCCCTATGTCTGCTTAGTCTATGAATTTCAATAATCAGCCCGCGGTTAGACACTGAAACTTTGACTAACATTGCAAATTCTGATGTTTATTTGTCACGATATAAAATTTTGGGAATGCTCCATCCAGGAGATTTTACGAGGAAGTCAATCATAGGCGGAACCAGGGGGCGTTATGGGTTTAAAAATATTATTTCATAATATTTATGATAATATACATGATAAGTGGTCTATTACACGCATTCACAGTTTCATCTCGCGATACAGCTTAGTAAAATAACGGACATCGAGCCAGATTGTCGATGAATAATAAATTACATGTAGGTACTGGCTATTTTTTGCGGGGCCTTAATTATTTTGGTCGATAAAACATCGCTCAACTATTCTTCACTAGACTTAAGATCGCTAGGTCCCCTTTTTGCCCGAATAGAACCAGGAATTTCGGTTAAGCTAACCGATCTCCTCTCCACAGATACGCACAAACATCGAGACGTTCAATATGACTTATTCCTGTCAAACGGAACTATGCGCATTATGACGTGAGCCCTATTAAGGATGCATTCTTATGAGTCTCAGGGCTCATGTCTTAATGCACATAGTTCCATTTGATAGAAATACGTCCAATTGAGGCGAAAGCGATCCACCGGTATACATCAATCCGCGAGATCTTCCTCGTCGGATAATTAATTATGCAGGTGAGCGACCCCAACCCGTGGGGAGGGGGGGGGGA
>NW_017566832.1:2927333-2971714 GCF_001854935.1 Bemisia tabaci | reverse complement strand
GAGGGCCAATTCATCGTTTCACGGTCCAGGTCCGGCCAGAGACGGAAACCGCCGAAAAAACATTGACAAGACTGAGACAATGAGCCGAAGAAATGAGGAGGCCCTCGGGTTTTATTGTTTCCACGAGGAATATTAGACTAATGCCAGGCTGCCAAGTAATCCGATTTGCATACAATTAAAATCAGACGGCCGATCAGGAATGCAGGATGCACATAAGAAAGAAACGAGATGGAGTTACTGCGTGTGTCACGGGCCGTGTTTTGACTGTTGAATTATTTCAGGGATTACAGGTCTATTGAAGAAACAGGTTACTAAAAAAAGCCCCATTTTTTAAGGATGAAAAAAGTTTTACAAACAATAGGTAACCTAAGCTAAAAATGTATGTATCATGGATCATGACTACCTTTTTTATTCTAAATTACTTGAATTATCGCCTGTTTTACAGGATCTATGAGTCAATACGTCGTGTTCCGGACGAAAGAATGTAACTCCTTTCGAAAATTGCAAATTTGACTACAAAAAGTTTAACATTTTTACAAGAGTGTACCAATGCGATTTTTGTCCGAATTTTTTCTTGAGTCATGGGAGATCAGAGGAAAAATCGGTAAAATTTTCAGTTCAATATGTCAAAGATTCTCTTGGTAAAAATGCACTTTAAAAGTGGAAATTCGGCAGTATTAGAAAATAGTTACGTTCTTTGTGAAGGAAACAACGAATGGACCTGAATCATCTTCAAAATCGTAGGAGAAACTCATATACAAAAAAAAGGAGGTGTTTGCATTTCGGGCATCTTGGAATTTTTTTGATGACGTAGGTCGGTACGGCGACTTTTATCACCGATTTTCTTGGAAATGGTGTAGTTTATGGAGAAAATGCATTCGACATGAAGTGTTTGAAATTATATCATGAGTTGATTTAAGCAAAAAAATCGGACGATATGGTCCGTTTTTCATACTTCGAATTCCGGATTTGGCCGACCACACAGGAAAAAAAACACATTGGATCTAGAGTTCAGACTCTTAAAAACATCGACAAGAAAAAGTACTCTTGATTAAATCAGAATCTAGCTTAAATCAAGAACCAAGCCTCTCAATTTAAGCGGATTTCGTTTTGATTCAAGCAAAAATCCGATTGAATCAAGAGTATTTTTTCTTGTCAATGTTTTCAAGAGTCTGGACTCCAGATCCAAAGTGTTTTTTTTCCAGTGTTGGCTCGAGAAGCGTGAAACTTTCAAGCTTATGACTTTCTTTTCTCCTGAATTTTCTTGGTAATTGTTTCCTAGATCTAGATCTTCCTTATCTAGATCCAATGTGTGTTTTTTTCCAGTGCAGGTTGTACCGACCTACGTCACAGGGTACTTAATCCTCGAGATGCAAACACCTCCTGTTTTTCTCTATAGGAGAAACTGTTCCTTGAAAAAAGTGTGAAAGAGATGCTGGGGTTTACCTGTTGGGTGAAAGAGGCGTTGGAGCGCTTGTTGTAAGGGCGGGCGAGAGCGGCCGGCTTCTCCTTGGGGTAGTGGGTCTGGTCGGCCCAGGACTTGGAGCGGGACGAGCCGGTCTGGGGGGCTGCAGCGGCGTTGGGGCCGCTGCCGGGCGCGCCCTCCGCGTGGAAGTCACCCTGCGCCGCCGGCCACGAGGGGTACTTCTCATGCCCCGGCCCGTACTTGATCGACTTGAGGCTCGCCGCGTCCCGCACCGGGGCCCCGGGCGGTGGCGACGCCCCCGGCGACAGAGAACCCCGCGACTTGCTCTTCTTCGAGGGCTCCTGACCTTGCGCCTGCGACTGCAACAGATACCACACGCGGGTCATTCACCGAGTCAACAAGAAGGGTTCTCTACACCAAGCTAAGTACAGGGTGATCCAAAAGTCCCTTCCACCCCCTCTAACTTTTTACCTAATTGAGGTAAAGATTTGAAACTTGGGGGATATTCCTAGGTCAAAGGGAGCTACTTTTTGGCCCCCCTAAAATTTTCAGGGGGGCCCCCCAACTTTTAATTTTCAAATGGGAAGACCCCCTTTGTGATAGCTCGTTCGAAAGAGCATAAAAAAAGAAAACTTTTCGCGTAAACCCGAAGTCAATATCTCAAACCGTTTCAAAATGGCGGCCGGTTAAAGTTCAAAATGGCCGAAAATTCACACCGGTTATATGTCGATGGATTTGCGCGAAAATCGGTATGTAGGGGTATTTTGACACGAGAAAAACGAATTTGACGTTAGATTTTCAAAAAAACCGAAATTTCCAAAATGGCCGCCGGTTAAAGTTCAAAATGACCAAAAATTGATTTTTTTAGAAATCTAAGTTCAGATTTGTTTATCTTATGCCAAAATACTCTCAGATTCCAAGTTTTAGGCAAATCCATCAGGAAAACACGAAGGTGAAAATTTTCGGCCATTTTAAACTTTAACCGGCGGCCATTTTGGAAATTTCGGTTTTTTTGAAAATCTAACGTCAAATTCGTTTTTCTCGTGTCAAAATACCCCTACATACCGATTTTCGCGCAAATCCATCGACAAATAACCGGTGTGAATTTTCGGCCATTTTGAACTTTAACCGGCCGCCATTTTGAAACGGTTTGAGATATTGACTTCGGGTTTGCGCGAAAAGTTTTCTTTTTTTATGCTCTTTCGAACGAGCTATCACAAAGGGGGTCTTCCCATTTGAAAATTAAAAGTTGGAGGCCGTTGCCCCCCAAGGGGGGCCCCCCTGAAAATTTTAGGGGGGCCAAAAAGTAGCTCCCTTTGACCTAGGAATATCCCCCAAGTTTCAAATCTTCACCTCAATTAAGTAAAAAGTTAGAGGGGGTGGAAGGGACTTTTGGATCACCCTGTATAAAATGCGCGAGCACGAGCAGTGCTCCCATTTTCTGGAACGAGTTCCGAATTCCGGAACTTTTACAGATTTTCCTGTATTCTTCCACGAAACTTTTGAAATTCCCGAAATTTTCTGTATCTTTTGCATTTTCCGGAACTTTCTTGAAACTTGTGAAAAAACTGAAAATAATTATGGAACTTTTAACGCGGTCATGAAGTGGAAGAAATTGGAACAAAAGGTGCTAAGGAAAAACACCGTGTGAACCTTCAGGCGTTGCCAACTTTCCTGTGGTAAATCGTGAATTCTCGGGATTTAAAAATAATTTTCTTCCAATTTTTCGCATAATTTTGTTCGCAATTTCGCCTGAAGTTTATGTAACTTTCAAGAAAAAATATTCATAGCTTTCCTAAAAAATGAACATTGTATCGAAGGAAAATTGGCGATACTCGGATGTTCATACGGCATTTTTCCTTAGCACGGCAGTATAGACCACCCAAAATTGACGAGACGATCAGTCTCGTCAATGGTTTCGTTGGTCTCGTCAATGGTCTGGTTGGTTGGTTTCGTTTCAGACTTGGCGGAAAAACTGCGCTGAATGAAAAAGGAACCAATAGGTATCAAATATCGACGTTAAGACTACCAGACCACGTATATTGATTTGCGACGTTGCAGACTCCTTGTAATGCATTATTTTTTTAAATAGAAAACTACTCAACGTCAATTCTTGAAAACTTACAAGATTTTTCTTCTCTGCATGAAGAAAATTTTGTGAAAACTAAAAAATCGGGGGTCATTCTTATAAAGATGGTGGGGGGAGGGGGGGTATTTTTCGCAATTTTTTGTACATCTCCTAGATTAGGAGACACTACGAGGTGGCAACAATGGAGACGCAAATCAATCATACCGATGGCAGGTTGGAGTCGAAGAAGGGTTGATATTTATACCCGCATGTTTTATTAGCTTGGAGATACGATCGAGCGGCTAAACCCCCTGGCGCGTGGCGCTTTGACCGGTTTTCCAGACAGCCCCCCCCCCCTCACCCCTAGAAGCATTACGCTCTGACCTAAGGTGCTATCTGAACATCCAGAATGATACCGTAGTTTCGGAAGCATCATACTACCATGCTAAAGAGCATCGCAGTGTATCCATGTATCTTCGTACAGATTTTTTTTTTCGGTATAGATGTAGATATTTTTTCTTGAAAAATGCAGATCTACTTGGTCAGTTTGCAAAATAAAAAGCCTGCAAACAACTCGAATAAAAATAATAATTACAAAGGTCCCTGATTCTCCTGCGCAAAATTATTGTAAATTTCTCTTTAAATTCAGGCAAAACCACAAAAATATCGTAATATTAACGGAGGGCCTTGGATCATTCAGGGTAAACAATTTTCACTTCCCCTTAAAATCCCTAAAATCTTCCTTTGACTTAAAAGTTCGATATTTTTGAGGCCGGGGGTGAACTGCGCTTAAATTTGTGGAGAACAGCAATTTCCCGTAAGTTTTGGTTCATAAACGTCACCAAAATTCAGAAAAGAATATGATCTTCAAAAATTTTTGGCAGAGGGCCGGAGAAGCAGTACACCCGCCACCCGACTGGCGGCATTTAAAAAAATGGTTTTAAAAAAATAAATAAATGAATAAATAAAAAAAATTAAAGAAAACTATATTAAGGAAAAAAGTCCTATTTTTGCCCACAAATCACGCAGAGAAGTCTGGGAGTTTAACTCAAGGCCCTTCTGTACATCCAATAGCTTTCAAGGTGTCACGAGCGCTACTTCAATGAGCTTTTGAAGGAGCAAAGGAGCCTTGAAAAAGCTCAAAAGCGATCGAGTCCTTGGACGACTCGGCTTCGAAGCACACAAGGCCGCCGGTAAACCGCAAAGTCGTTTCACCACCACAATCCCGAGTAAAATCCCGATTATTCCGATCGATCCGGCAAACATGGCAAACCGCGATCCGGTCCGACTACTGACTGTCACGTTGCCCGATTTTCCGATAAAAGCCCCCGGAGTGATAGTATAAAATAAAGGCCAGGACTGATTCGGCAACGCTGCTAACGACATACGCGCATACGCCAACAATCAAGGTCGAGCCCCCCGACGCCCCCCCCCCCCCCCNCGCGAACGGGGCCCGTGCACATTTTATAACACATTCTTCCGCGGAAACTAGGAGGGTACGTCCCCTGGACCAGTGGCGTGGCGTGCCTTGCGATATATCGAATGATCAGCCATTTAAACCTATGGAAAAGTATCGATAAACAGGGTGGTCGCAGCGTACACCTTAATGATCGATTATTCACCATACGTTTAAATGGAGGAATATCGAAAATCGATCAGTTACGCCACGCCACTGCCCCTGACCAAAGGCGGATCCAGCAATTTGGTAACACCGGCTTTCCTCCGTTAAAACCTATGTTAAATAATCAATTAATGTCGGAGCACCTGGACCTTCCAAAAATCGATACATTTCCATAGGTTTAAATGGAGAAAATCCGGTATTGCCAAATTTCTGGATCCGCCAATGCCCCTGACCGCTACGCGGTCCAACCCTTGAAGCACTGTGTGCCTCATGTATACAGGTTTTCAATGGCACTAAGAATGGAGGGTGGAGTATGGGCTGCGAAATGGAAGGGGTAGCGAAGGGGTCAGGCGTTATCCGTTACGCGTTACTATAATGATTTTACATTATGGAGTAAGGTTAGTAAAAAATTCCAAGGACCAAGTAAACGATTTTTCTCATCAATTTTTTTAAGGTATAGGAATTCGGTGGATGAAAATGAAGAATGAGACAGTTTTCCGCCTAATCGGACGAATCAAATGAATCCTCGACTTCGTACTTCAAGATAATCGGCCTTCATCGAACGTTACAACCTTTCTGCCTTCAAAAGCCTTTGCAAACCATATGAAAACTTGGCGACTTTTCAAAAAGAAATGAGGAAAGGGTTGAGAATGGCAACGCAGGACCTCTTTTGCGTCTCTCGTTTCTGGTGCAGGTCCCCTGGCGTGGACGCAGGATTACGACTTCCAAGCGACCCCCCTCCTGCCCCCCTTCATGGGAACGCGGGGGCTGGGCGGGGGAACAAGGGTCGTCCACCTGCATACACATTATTTTAGTCTACTGTCTGCACACCCGAACACACTGCAGGATCAATATTGGCGGAATAACAGCGATGGATGATGAATGTTCACTGTCCTCTCAGCGCAATTTAGAAGAGATTTTTGTGCAAGTCCGGGTTGATGAAATACGTTTTGAAAATTTTATAGTTTCCTGGCACTAATACACTGTGCTGATTATTAATATTGATAGACAAAGTTATACAGGGTGTCTAGTTTTTTATTATTCATTTCGGGAAATCCTGATTTTTGACTGAGCAATCCTGATTTCAATTTTTCCCAATCCTGATAAAATCCTGATTTTTTGCGGAGGCGAATGTAACTTCACAAAAATAGCTCGATAAAAAATCCGATCGGACGGCCGATTTTTCTCAAATCCTGATTTTACGACCGATTTTCCCTCAAATCCTGATGAAATCGGGATTAGATCCTGACAAATCCAGATAGAATCAGGAAAATCCTGATGCTAGACACTCTATTATTATAAACAACGAAGGCAAAGAGAAAATTGAACGATCCTAATAATTGTGGAGGTAGGTGGTTGCGATGGACAAAGGAGGTAAGTGATAGACTAACTAACGGCAACCCACGGAGGACCTGGTTAGTCTATCACTCTTCTAACTCAGTTAGCGACAACTATCCATTTCAGCCGAAAGGTTCGCTTCTATTGGCGTAAATGTAAGGCCCGCAGTGCGGGCGGGCCCACGGCTCTGAGGGGCCCAGTCGTCTGCTAGAATTTTTAAATTTTTTATTAAATTTAGTTCCTTAATCGAACCTGGGGAGTATTGAGGGGGCTTAGAAGTATAGCACACGTAGGCGGGCCCTCGCTTTGTATGAGTTACGCCACCGATCGCTTCACTTCCCTTTTGTCTTCTATGTCTATCACATTATCTATACATTTCAATAATCAGCCTGCTGATATGCTTTTGTTTGAAGGGTTTTTTTCAGTCTGTAACTGATTCAATTTACCGATCCGTTTTGAATGGTGCAGCAACTGCATAATAACTTGAGAACTTGGACACTTCCTCATTACAGTGTTCCAGGATCTCCACCAAAAGTTTATTTTTTGAGAGGCAACTACTGGCTTGTTAAACTTGAAATTTGTACTTAAGATACCTTTAATTTAAAAAGAAATAATCGGTTGAATTTCCATCTCTCTGAAAAGAACTCTTCTTTTCGTTAAGAGTAAAAATGTAAAATGCAATTTTTAAACACTGAAATTGAACCACCCATGTCTTTATTGTACACAAGTCCTCGTTTCAGATTGAGTAATCGAATTTGGTTGCGAAATAGACAGAAAGTATCATTCGAAAGACTCGAAATTTCAAATCAACACGAGTATGAATTTACAACGCTAAAAAGCATAGCGGAGAAATTTAATACAGACGACAAAATCCTCAACTCGTTACTTTGGTGAAGTCTCGAAGTATTCTTGTCTCTAACATGCAAATATACGCTTGCACTCCGGGATTTAAAAATGCGAATCATCAAGCGAACCTGCTAATTTTCTCCTCGATGAATGTAATCGTCTTTGCAGAGCAGCATTACGGATTAAAATGCGAAATATCGAGACAAAAATAACCAGTGGCGTGGCGTGCTTTGCGATATATCGATTGTTCTGCCATTTAAACCTATGGTAAAGAATCGATTATTAAGGTGTTCGTTGCGAACACCCAGTCTATCGATCCTTTTCCATAGGTTCAAATGGCAGATCAATCGATACATCGCAAAGTACGCCACGTCGCTGAAAATAACGAAACGTGAGGAGTTGTGCAATAGGGAAAACTGCTGGAGACTTAAACGAACGGATAGAAAAGTGATCTTTCAAACCAATCATATCATATTTTTCGAAAGGACCTCGTAGCCTATGAGGAAACATGCAAGTCCAGGCTCATCAAGTCATAAACAGAGGAGGTTTTAATACCAAGTGATTCAACAACTAGTCCCGGACTTAGTACGAAATTGCTCTCGGATAACAACACTCGCGTTAAGGTCCGTTGTGATGGATGGATTCCAAAAATCACCGAGGGATCCTCGCTTCTTTATGCCGTTTCCAGGACGCACTTAGGGTGGACGTAAATCTCCAGTGGAGAGAATTATGACGGCCAGATAATTACGGGGGAATGTCAATTGATTTTTATACCAACATGTTGAACGCTCTTCAAATCGACGACCCGTAATTTGAGGTTCCCAATTGATTATACTGCACGCGAGAGATGAATTTACATCCAGGCGCTGGTAAACTCCGTTTTTGATGCTACGTGATGGTGAGATGGTTTTTCTCTGCTCCTATGATTTGCAGGGTTTCTGAGGGATTTAAAAACCGGGAAAATAGGAAGTGTAGACAATGATCTAATGTTGATAATATATTAGGGGTTTCTATAGCAGGGTGTCTAGATTTTTTCTCATTTTGGGAAATCCTGATTTTTCCTGATTTTTGACCTCTGAATCCTGATTTCATAATTTTTTCAAATCCTGATCAAATCCTGCTTTTTGCGGAGAAAAAGAGGCGAATGTAACTCCACAAAAATAGCTTGATAAAAAAATCCGATCGGACGGCCGACTTTTCTCAAATCCTGATGAAATCGGGATTAAATCCTGATTGACCTGAAACCCTGTTAGAATCGGGAAAATCCTGATGCTAGACACCTTGTACAGTCATAGAAAGAACAAAATTAAGTGATGGTTTTGGGCAGCTTTCATCAGGAAAATATGGTGATTGTTAGAAATTGCGCTGTTATTTTTGTGATAAAAAAGACGTGGAACTACACTGGTAAGAAAACACATTGGTAGATCCAATGATCCAGAGTCCAGACTCTTAAAAACATCGACAAGAAAAAGTACTCTTGATTCAATCAGATTTAAGCTCAAATTAAGAACCAAGCCTCTTAATTTGAGCGGATTTCCTTTTGATTTAAGCTTGAATCTGATTGAATCAGGAGTCCTTTTTCTAGTCAATGTTTTTAAGAGTCTGGACTCTAGATCCATGTGTTTTTTTTTCCAGTGTAGGTTTCGCGAACTTGAAAACGTGAATTCTCCTCTTCATGAAACGACGAATGGGCCTGTTGCACCAATTTTTTTTATTGCTTTAATCGAAAGACCTAAGGCTCCTGATGTCACAGGAATTTTCCCGGAGTTTTTTGATCACCGGAAACCCCCAAAAATCAACTTAAAAACGCCTCAGAATTTGGATTTTCAAAACGGTCGTTTCGGGTCCGCCATACTTGTGACGTGAAATGATATGACAGACCTGGTTTCTTCATCACTTACAATNTTGTGCGAGCGCAAAATTTTGAGTCATGCACCGCGATCGAGACACGTGTTTTCCGACTTTCACCGCGGATTTGTCCTTGAGGATAGATCAGCGGAACGAGCAAAGGATCGGAAATCCAAGCGCTCGATCGAACGGCGAAGGAGGTGAGGGGCGTCCCTTTCTAACTTCGAAATGCAAAAGAGGGAGAAAGTCGGATTCGGGCCGGTGCACGATATTTCATATCTGCAGCCACGAAGCGGCCGATCGGACCAGGTGTTGAAAATCAAGCCGAGGTTTCACACGTTGCCCCGAAACAGAACCGCCCAACTTCACAACGATTTTTCCTCCATTTAAATCAATTACAAACAATCGATTCTAGGGTCTCGCTCCGTGTCGATTGCTTCGCGCACATTTCGTCGGTCCTCTGACGTAAGGGCGTATCTCAATTTCCACGTGAGCCCTGTCCTACATGTAGCTTTATGCTTACCGAGGATCATGTGGAAATAGAGATACGCCCTTACATCAAAGGAGCGACGATTTATACGGACGACTACCGTCTTTCGAGAGTCGCTACTGGCGGATACGCGGTTTTGAATTAGCGCGGTAGCACACGACACACGACTACCCACCGACAATCGGACCGACCGGTAAACAAACAAACGGATCGTGACCGTTGAGAGGCGTCGCGTTGTTGCGTTCCTCTTGTCGCCCTGCCACCGAACCGCGGATTCTCAGATCTCGAAGGAGGGGAACACAAAAGCGGCTTCGGTTCCACTCCGGTTTAATCTATTTATTTGTGCGGCGGTCCACACGTTTGAGAACTATTAGTCTCAATTTAAAATAATACCCCCCCCCCTCCCCGGCGCGGCTGGAGTCCCTTCATACTGAGAGTCAAGACAACACCCCCTCATGGAGTCACATACGGGAATGAAGATTACACAAATTGAACGTATTTTGTAATCTTTGATCGGCCCATTCTCAAATTCGGAATATCTCATTCTCACTCTCTCAGAAAAATGGAAACGTCGCATGGCGCTTGTGATACTTCGGTCGGAAGGTGACCGAATGATGGAGGGCATGAGGACATTATAATGGGGCGATAGAACTGATAATCGGATTACCGAACGGACCTGAAGTGAGATATCATTAGAATAATTCACTCCTCGGTCGGCGCACAGTGGATCGGGTCAATCGGAGAGGTCGGACATGAAATTTTTCACTAAAACCAAAAATTTTGATGTTTATTTCGTCAAATTTTAAAGTTTAAGGGGTGCTTCTACAACACGGTGTCTACTAAAACAGGCTGGCCAAAAATCAGTACTTTCACAGACCTTTTTCGTACATTCCCAAGAAATTCAGTACCTCCACTAGGTGAAATTCGAAAAATTTCAAAACTTTGGATTTCTCGCTTAAATTGCGACAAAAATTACAAAAAATGAAAAAATTCCGGACCTCCATGCAGAATTTCCGCACTTTTACATATCTTCCGGACCGCCCTCCAAAAATCAATACTATCTCCGGACTTTCTGGAAGTTCCGGACTTGTAGACACCCTGTACAAGGAATGTTTACAAGGAAACCAATATAACTACTTTTAGAACCTCAAACTTTTGTGTAAACGCACTGGAAAAAAAACACATTGGATCTAGAGTCCAGACTCTGTAAAACATCGACAAGAAAAAATACTCTTGATTCAATCGGATTTTTGCTTAAATCAAGAACCAAACCTCTTAATTTGAGCGGACTTCCTTTTGATTTAAGCAAAAATCTGATTGAATCAAGAGTATTTTTTCTTGTCAATGTTTTCAAGAGTCTGGATTCTAGATCCAACGTGATTTTGTTTTCCAGTGCGGAGTTGTAACCTTTTAAATTTCCAAATTTTGTGCGACTTCTCCTATCGACTCGAACCAGTGTGCGGCGGACGATTCTGATCCGCGGAAACGTCGATAAAGGCGAGCGTTCGAAGCGTTTCGAAAAAGCGCGGAGAAGCGCGCGGCCGAGGGAAAACGCCCGGGCGGGGGAAAAAATCCACTCGAGATTCGAGGAATGCGATGCGTGAAACTAGACCGCCCCTACATTTTCTGAATTCACAAGCTGTTATTACTTGGGACGGGATTATTATCATTAGACTAAACCACAGATTCATTTCCTGTGCGCATCGACTGCCCGAGTTTCAACTCTCAACGCTTGAGTTGTCCGAGGAATCTGAAAAATCTATTTCCTCGCCGCTGCGCCCTCCCCGCGAGTAAACGGCATGTCCAACGATAGGTCTCCTTCGAGAAAGTCACTACCGCGATTCTGTTCCACGCTCTCAACGCCAAGGGACTAACGATTTTTCATCAACTGCATAGCGTAATGCCGCAGGGTTGCAATTTTTCATGGAAAATAAAGTCTTGAAATTTCACGTGAAATATTTCATGAAATTGCAGAAGATCAAGAAAGATACTGAGAAACGCCGGTTACTTTTCATGCTTCGCAAAATGTAAAAATGGTGACTTTCTTCTGTTCTTCTGTTCTTGTGTTTTAGTGCGGATTGCAATGGTTGCATTCTCTAGCCCTTGAAAAATATTAAATATTTCACATCCTCGTGATATTTCATGAAATATTTAACAGCCTTATGATATTTCATGAAATATTTAACAGCCTTATGATATTTCATGAAATATTTCACAGCCTCGTGATATTTCATGAAATATTTCACATACTCGTGAAATTTCATAAAAATTTCCAATCTTTCACATTTTTCATTTCACGCGTAAAGCCCTGCAGTGCGGACTTCATGAGGCATAAGCAATAAAACAATGGTGAACAAACGAGACCAAAGTGTTCGTAGCGAACACTCTGTATATCGATCCTTTTCCATGGATTTAAATGGCAGATCAATCGATAAATCGCAAAGCAAGCCTCACCACCGCCAGACGAGTCGCTCAACGGCCAACGAGATAATCGTTTCGAAGGTTGATTGGTGGGGCCTGGGGCCTTGATTGGAAAAGAATCTACCTATCCTGAAAAGACTAAAGGAGGCCTCTATTCGACTCTGTATACGATTTTAGATACATACATTCATGGCAAAATAGGAGCGTACTGACCCGGAGGCTACTAGGCGATCTAAAATTTGCCACAAAAGACATCTTAGAAGGCCCTTTTTGGCTAAAAATTGGAAAATATTTTTAGAAAACATATAAATTGCTCCGAAAAGTTTGGAACTTGATTTAGAGTTTGTACTGAGATTCTCAAAAGCTTGATACGATTAATATTCGAACGCCATGGTGAACTTGAAGGATAGATGGTATGCTACGATTCTAGGGCTTGTCGAGTGCTCCGAACCAAGCGCTAAAATAGCCCATCGGGTCACGGTCGTTAACAACGTTGCCACATCAAAGCGAATACCATCAGGAGGAAAGGTGGATTTGACTCCGATGTTATAGATGAAAAACGGGTTTCACGAAAAAAGTCCTTTTCCCCAATTTGTACTGACCGTGATCAAAAGATCAATAAAATTTTAGGTACGATACTATTACCGGAAAATATTTAAGACTCCCTGGTGATCGATGAGTAAGGAGAACTAGAAAGGTTCGACTTACTTTTTTTTCTCAGTGTGCGTTGGAAAAAGGTCAAAAAACCAATTTGTTTTCATTTTCCAGAGTCCCGACCCTGGCTTTATTGTTTTGCTCTCACTCCAAAAATCCCAATTCCCAAATTCCCTGACTTTCCAGACCTTCGAGGAAAACTTTCCTTAAGATGTTTTCTTTTAAGCCCGTGTCCCACGATCAAATGTACATATCAAATACTCATCAAATGCAAGATGGCGACAAGTTTTCGCGCAAGTCCGCTATCAAATGTTAGCGGGCCTTCATATGTTGATGAATCCGCCATCTTGCATTTGATGAGTATTTGCGATAGGTTCATTTGATCGTGGGACACGGGCTTTAGACGTTTCAGGTTCAGTTTCCAAAACTTACAACTCTCTGAATTTCGGATCGGCGCGATCTGGCAAGGCGGCGAATCGTGGGTGAGAGATTTCTTTTTGGAACGGACCCGCGATTATGAGGAAGGAAATACCTCGTAATGAAGATCTCAGGAATTCGTTGCTGTGCCGTTTGATGGATGTACACCGACACTCGGGCGTAGCGCTGGCCTACAGACACAGTTTTTCTAGCGCCATGCGGGCAATAATACTACCGTTGCTCTTTAATTCCTCATTTTTGGATGATACGACTCATCCCGAAGCCGCCAGAGCGAAAGAAAAACATTCGGATTTGCTGAGCGTCTCCGTGGATTGGTTACGGCTCCGCTGAGAGGAACCGACCTGTGGACTGATTATTGAAACTGATAGACAAAGCTATAGACAAAGAAGACAAAAGGCATATGGAGAGATCCATCAATATCTCTGAAAAAGCAGGCAGAAAATTGTACAATTCCTGTTTTTTTTTTAGATCATCATCGTATTATCTAACGTTACCCTGTAAAATTAATGCAATTAGTCTAGTTTTAGTTTTAAACCATGTAGTTAGATACAACGAAATACCTGTAGTAGTTACGTCATGTTTAAATAAAATTCTTAAAAATAAAAAAAAGAGAGATCTAGGGTTGCGACAAAATTTGGAAAATTAAATTCCCTGACATTTCCCTGATTTCCCAGACGCCTTTTGGGGAAATTGTCTTGTCTTGGTCTCTGACACCTGGACAAACGCCAGATTGTTAAAAAGACATAGTTAGAAATAGTTTTCAGGCAGAATTTGTTGTCCGAAACGTCAAACCGACTCGAGAAAGCAAATGAAGGTGGTTTGACGATTTTTCCCTGACATTTCCCGGTATTCCCTGACTGTGGCAACCCTAGAGATCCTATTAAAGGAAGCGGGTGGTTTCAATGGACAAAGAAGGTAGAACTAACGGCAACCCACGAGAGACCGTATAGTTAGTCCAGAATTTTCTCTCTCTGTCCATAGGAACCACCCATTTCAACCAATAGGATCGCTCCATACTCCCTATGTCTGCTTCGTCTATCGCTTTGTCTATGAATTTCAATAATCAGCCCGCTCCCTGTTGTATGTTTGATGGTTAGAGAGGCATACCTGTTTCAAGCTGATAGCACTTTGATTGTGAAGGTAACTGGTGACGGCGATTTTGGCGGGATTGTAAGATGTCATTGCCGCTCTGGTTGAGTCTCGACCCGCGACCACCGTTTCCGCTTTGATGTGTCGCCCGTTCCCGCCGTCATTTCCTCTGAAAACAACAACAACGAAATAATTACAACATGCTCACACATTTAATTAAAGCAACATTGCGCACACAAGAAGCTGTCACCATACAGGGTGACTCAAGAGTTTGGCAACCCCCCCCCCTCCACTGTTAACTTTGGAACGGTTGCACTTTGATATTTGAAATTTTGAGTGTGGCTACGAAATAAATGCATTTAAAAACTTGAGAATTCAAGAAGTATATGGCTCAAAATCATGATTTTTGAAATCTAAGTAACTCTCCTATCTCGATTAATGCAGTGTGTCTACTAAAACAGGATGGACAAAAAGCAGTACTTTTCCAGTACTTTTTCAGTACATTCCGAAGAAATTCAGTACCTCCTCAACAGAAAAATTTAGTACTTTTTCAGTACCTCCAATAGACGAAATTCGAAAAATTTAAAAAATTCGAATTTCTCGCTCAAATTGCGACAAAAATTTAAAAAATTCCGGACCTTCTTGCGGAATTTCCGTGCTTTCCTAGTACTTCCGGACCGCCCTTAAAGTCAGAATTATTTCCGGACTTTCCGGACTTGTAGGCACCCTGTACAAATGCCACTGACGTCATTCAACATTCAATGACGCTCAAAATTTCCAACAAATTTGAACTGGTCATCACTTTCTGTTTTTCCTGTTGGACATTGTTGATCCCAGTAGCCGCTGAAATTGTATCAAAGTAAACCAATGAGTTTACCACCAGTAATGTATATTTTTAGTGCTTCTGACGAAATTAGCAGAACCGATCCTGCACCTCCGTCCTCCGTCCAATTTCAACGATTCACGTTGGATCCGAACAATTAAAACGGAGTTTTTTGCTGCGCTTGCGGATTGGTGAGCGGTCACCGACTGTCAAATTAGTCTTGTCGTTTTCACAACCACCGTTGTCAAATTCAAGCAGGTTTCCGTCGAAATCAGGGGCGTTCACGGGAAAATTTTCCGATTTTTCGGTGGATCTGAGCCCGGTCATGTCGTTAACGTCAGTCATCGTTGCGCACCGTCGCGGGAACAATGTTAATTGTGAGTGTGAGAGATCCGATTCGGCGATCCGCTGGAAAACGTTTCTAATTGCTTGACCAGTGAATCTCGGTCAGCGGTGTGGAATCGGGGGTCAATCACGAGGCAAACGAATGGTCCGTACCGTTCCGAAAAATCGGCGGTAAGTAAGCATACCGTAGGAACCGCACTAGAGAAAATTAAATGGTAGGAATAGGGAGGAAAATTCATTTCTCTCCGAATAGAAAGGCGCTATACATGGTGTAAGATAGGGGTGCCCCTTGTTAAGTTTAGTAATGGCCTGGTTACACGCTCAAATTTCCGTCAAATTCCGATCAAAATGATAACCAAGATGGCGGTCAAGAGTTATCTAGATTGATGAGTAAAATTAATTAAAACAGCGTGTTGATTGAAATAAGCATGAAAAAAGCACGGTTGTGTGGAAATCAGATGAAGGATGAGCCCCGCAGCTCCATCACCTATCATCAAATTTTTGCAGGCCGCAGAAATTTGATGGTAGATGGTGCGCACCAGTCACCATTTGATCGGAAATTGATGGAAATTTGAGCGTGTAACCAGCACATAATGAACAGGACCACGTTTCACAGAAAGGAACCAAGCCACATCAGCTGTTTTCAAATTTAACGGGGCAATTTAATTTTTTTACGAAAGAACTTTTGTGTGGATTCCTTTGAAAATGTCAAGGAGTTTGCTTCACACCATGCAGAAAATTCACGGATAACACGAAAATCCGCACAACCGTTTTCAAGTATAAAATTTAATTGCCCCATAAAATTTGACAATAAATGATGTGGCTTAGTTCCTTTCAGTTTGACGCGGTCCAACAGTTGCACTTAGAAATCAAAAAGTTTGAGTAAACGTTGAAATCATGAGTCTCAATTTCCGCAGCTATTTGGCATGTAAGTGCAGTTGATGATAATGTGTAATGAATGTATAATGTGATGATAATGTGGTAACGAAGTTGATGATAATGATATGATAAATATATGATGCTGAAAATTGAATTGGAAATTTGATTCCTCTGTGATGTTTGATGAAAGAGATATATATTGACGTCAACTTTCTCATTCAATATATTTTCCATTGACTTTGAATTCAGCGAAAAAGACTGCAAGACTAGCTGGACCAAATTTTGCGATGAGGAACTGTAATTCCCAGCTTACTTCAGATACAACGTATCTGAAAGTTCGCTAAGCCAGATATTGTAGCTCTCTGATGCAAACTGTGGTTCGGTTGAGTTCGAGATTGCTTCTAACGCATTTTCCCTCTAAAATATTACTTCAAATGTAAAATGGAACGTTCTTTCAGAATCCGCTATGATTTTTAGCGCGGGAATAGCCGTTTCAAAGAAAAGTGTGCATTTTTTGAAAAAAATGCCAGTTTTTCGAACGGCCACTTTGAGGCGCTCAAAGTCATTTTACAAAAAAAAATCAAAGATGATGTTGAGGTGTTGGAAATTTTATGAGCTTTAACTTTATAAAAAACTTATTATTCGCTAAAACCAGTTTTTTATTTGGTTAGTTACGAAAAACCGGGAAAAGTCGATTTTTTGTCGAGCGTACAAGGGATTCTTGGGGACTTTTAGCTGAGCGCTTCAGACGGGACATGAAACCTTATTCATACATTTTTTTTTCTGATCGCCGATTTTTGATCTAATATGCCTGGACTATTAGTTTTATCCACATATGTTGTTTTGAATATTCACATGAAAAAACTTGAAGGCTGCGCGAGATGACTCTACTTCGCAGAAAAAAAATTTCTGTCCTTCCACATTTTTCGTGACTATTTAAGTGCCTATCATCCTCCTTTCGCAGTTAAACCATTTACGGACGGGACTCACCATTATTGAAGTTGAGCCTCGACCAACTTCCGATTCTCAAAATCGAAATGCAAATAAAATGACAAACGATCTCTGACACCATCACAATAACGGTTTACACAGAGAGGCGGAGGGGACGAAGACGCGTTTAAAATGGAATTTCAGCCCGTCGCTTTTTTTTTTGGAGGTAATCATATCGCCATTAGGTGGCCAATTACTTTATTCCGCTGACGGCGACAGAAATAAAACCGTATTGGGCGGGCCGAGGTGCTCGAAACTGCTCCGTGAAACGGTTCATCGCAGTTTGACACGGCGGAGGAAGATACTTTACGTTTTATCGATTGCAGCACTGCCGAAAAAAAGAGGAAGACTCGCTACCGGCGCTACATTTAGAATTTTTGGGTGAATTTTACGAACGACGAACGGATTATTAGTGGGACGGTAACAGGTCGCGGACGGAGTTGACAAGTTTCGAAGTGAAATCGCTAATATTTGTTGAGGGGCATCGAATTATAACGTTTACGAAAGGGCACTGATTCACAAGATATACGACTCTGCGGGCTGATTATTGAGAAAGATAGACAAAGCTATAGATAAAGGAGAAATTCGGAACATGGAGCGATCCTATTAGTAGAAACGAGTAGTTTTCGTAGACTAAGGGGTTGAATGGTGGACGAACTACAGGGTCTCACGCGGGTTGCCGTTAGTTTGTCTATTACTTACCGCCTTTGTCCGTTTCAACCACTCGCTTCTACCTTAAGGATCGCTGTAGTTCCCTTCTGCCTTCTTCGTCTACCCCTTTGTCTATCAATTTAAAAATCGATGTCTCCATCAGATACTGACTTCGATACAATGGAGTTGAAAGTTAAGTTCGTGAGGTCCATTATCTGGTTAATTTCCTGAAAAATCACCTTCGCCTTAATAAGGACTTTCTTTAGGGTGACAAGTTATCTTGGGTATTTAAATTCCCTGACTTTTCTCCATGATTTTCACGCTTTTCGAACATGCGATCGTCTGACTTTTCAACGATTTTTCCGCATAATTTCTCATGAAAATTATTTTCTCAAAATAGTACGGCCGAGAAGCCTCTTGACATCGAAGAAAATCCAAAAGTGGACAAGTTAGAGGCAGAGGCTCTAATTTTTGTCCTTAGAACGTGTGGGTGCAGTGCAGAGCAGTCAAATGATGTTTCCGGCCGGAGGAACAAACTTCAATGTTCCGCGGAGAAATTGTCTGGATTTTCCTTGACTTTTAAGGACCGGGAAAATTCCCTATCTTTCCCAGCTTTGTCAAGAACACGCCATAGCCTTTTCCAAAAATCACACCACTTCGGAGAACATCGACGACAATAACGTTGGCATCATGTACGTCATCGAAAAAATTCAAGATGCCTATAGCACGAACACCTCCATTCCTTTTTCCACACCAAAGTCTTCGATCTGGCGTCGCACAATGGATCTAGTCAATTAGAGAGGTCGGACATGAAATTTTTGCCTAAAACTGCAAATTTTTATGTTTTTTTCGTTTCATTTTAAATTGCAACGGGTGCTTCATAAAGCACATCTCACGAGAAAACCAACGGAATCACTTTAAGAACCTCAAAATATTTTATAAACGGTGTTATAAGCGTTTAAAGTTTCCAAATTTTGTCCGACCTCTCCTATTGACTCGATCCAGTGTGTGTCGTCCGGCTGTGGGTCAAAAAGCGCTCGACGAAGATGCGCGTGAAGAAAAGCGACGCAGACAATGGCAAGTCTCGACAAAAAAAAAGAAAAAAAAACATATTCTCCCTCCCTCACTTTTTCACTCCTCACTTGCAGTAATGAATAGCGTGTGAAGGCTCTTCCGGGTTGTGGGANGGGGGGGGGGGGGGGAGGAGGAGAAACGGTGGCATTAATCATCCAGAGTTATTCCGAGCAAAATAAGCGGCGCAGAGGTGATCACAAGCCCCGAAAAAACCCACGAGTTTAATAAATCGTCGCCCCGATACCGAAAACGCGCGATCGCACCTCAGCAAGAGCCCTGCTGAGCGTAGGAGCTTTGAGCTTTCGGGGCTCACGTTGGATTTGGAGTTAGGGGTTTTGGGTGGAATTGGGCCGTGAATCAAGGTTACGTCAGTGGTGAGGGCGCCGCGCCGACCGCGTCCAGAGTGGCTTACTCACTGCTCCTAAGTGCCCGCTCGTTATGACCGACTACAGTTATCTTAACTGCGAAGCGTGGCCTGGTAAGCTTGCTGTCGAATGCGGAGCCTTCCCAGAAACGGCCCGATTCGGAAGAGACTACCAAAGTACCAAGTTTGGCGACGGTTTCCGTTTGAGGGCTCGCATCTCTGCCCCTGTATGAAGGACCCAGCGAAAATTGAAATTGATGGACAAAGCTATAGACAAAGAAGACAAAAGGTATTGAGGAGAGATCCTGTTGGTGGAAGCGGGTGGTTGCAATGGAAAAAAGAGGTAGGTAATAGAGTAAGGGACGGCAACCTACGAGTGATCACTGATCCTATAGTTAGTTCATTATTTTCTCCCTCAGTCTATAGGAACCACCCATTTCAACCAATGGGATCGCTCCTTACTCCTCTTTATCTGCCTTCTCCCTGTCTCATCCCTTCCTCTTTACTCTTTCTTTTCATCCTCATCACTTATGCGTTCTTCCAATTACTTACAGTGTCGACATTCAAATCCTGCGTATGTAGATTGCACATAAATTGGACTTATTTTAGCCAAACGGAACTACAGACGAGTGGGAAAGGTGGAATGTGAATCATGAGAAACAATGTTAAAGTTGAAGCCTTTTCCGTCCTTCCGTACCGACCTTCCAAAATCCGTTCTCTTTCGGTGTATCCGTACTTTTTTCGTACAGTAAGTAGTCACCCTGGACACTTCATAATGACGTGAAATTTTAACCAACTTTGATGCTACGACACAAACACAGTCGAATTTTCGCTCAGCTCCGTTAGTATCTTGAACAGTCCACCATTCATGGATGAATCGCACTCGGCAACCGCGGAGACCCGCTCCGGGGAGGGGGCCCGAATAATTTATGTGACCGAGTCGCACCAGGTTGGAGGAAGTTCGAATTCGGGCGGTATCGGAGCATGGACCCGAGCGAGGATTGAGCGAACTGCTGGAAGGAGCTTGCAACAAGGATGCCAGCATTGCCTCGCCGTGCGGGGGGCAAAGCTCTCGGGCATGCGGGCCGGAGCTCGGGGTGGCAATGTTGCAACCCTGAATTGACTTGTTATCCGATCGGTCGGTCGCCCCGCCTGGGGGCTCGCGCAGACGATGGACCAGGATTACCCGGTGCCGCTTGGCAAGCCCCTTTCCTGGACCCATTCTGCGACTCGTGACGCAACGCGACGAGCCTCCGTCCTGGACCTTGGATCACTCGTCCCCATGCTCAGGAGCCACCGTCCTCTTCTGCCCCTTTTTACATCACCAGCTCTCTTCCTTAGGAAAAAGCCCTTGAGGGTCAATTGGGCGTATTTCTATCAAACGGACCTAAGCGCCACAGGGTGAGGAAGGTAGAGGGGGACTTGGATTGGCGGCGGAAACGGGCGTCCGGCTTATTCCGTTCTATACTCGCAATGCTTTTTCATGGCGCTTAGGTCCGTTTGACAGAACGCGCTATCCGGGATTCTAAATTCCTCAAAAGGAACTCAAATTGGCGCTTAGTTCCGTTTGATAGAAATATGTCCAATTATTAAATTGATGGACAAAGCTCGGGTTTAGAGGGTCGCGAACCGAGGTACGTTTTTTGGTAGTTTGTCGTTGGATATAGATTATCTAGAGAAAAGAAGCTGTCTATGGATCGAAAATGCATACGACCCTCCATACGGACATGCGGGATGATTATCGAAATTGATGGACAAAGCTATAGACAAAAAAGACACAGGGAGTATGGAGCGATCCTATTGGTTGAAATGGGTGGTTCCTATAGATTAAGGAGAAATGGATGGACTAACTAAAGGGCCTCTCGTGGGTTGTCGTTAGTTAGTCAATGACCTATCTCTTTTGTCCATTGCAATCACCTGCTTCCCCCGATGGGATCCCCCATAGCTTTGTCCATCAATTTCAAAAATCAGCCCGCAGCAGGTTGATTATTGAAATTAATGGACAAAACTATAGACAAAGAAGAGAACAGGGATATGAAGGGAGCCTATTTTCAAAACTCTCTGGGCGCGATCGGGATCCAGCCCCTCTCTCCCTCTGAGACACCTTTAAGCGATCAAAAATCCCTTGTGACGCCCCTTAATTTTAATTCGCCTCTTAGGATATTATTCGCCGGCCAGAAATGCATTTTTCGAAGGGTCTTTGCGATCTTGATTTCGTGAGCCTTTTCTTTAAACTTCTAATTCACAAAAAAGATGATCTACATTTTGCAACAAGGAACGTGGAACGTCGCGTCGCATCCCTCTTTAGTGTCCTATTAAAACATAGTAAAATAGGTTTCCTCTTTATGATGTCACACAGCTTGCGTTGAATATATCACTTCGTGTACTGAAAGTTCTAAGAATCAACTCAGAAGTGAGAGATGAGCGTTCATTCTTCACATGAGGTAGTAGGTGCTGACTTAAGTTGGGTTCGGTTGGGTTACGCAACTAAACTAACTCTGCGGCAAAGCGTGTGGTATCAGGAAAGACAGACGGCGCTGGTATAACAATCAATCGTGCGGAGCATCTTTACCATTGTCCTGCGTAGGAAATCAACGCGCCAGATCATTTGGACTGCATTTTGCAATTTGGAACTATAAATTCTGGCTTTTCTGGGATACACTCATGCACATGGGGAAACTAATGGCACGTACGTTGTTTTTAAACCGCGATAGAATTTATAGTTCCAAATTGCAAAATGTAGTCCATTTGAGCTTCATTCTGCATTCAGGAATAACTTTTTACGGCTCGTCCATAAAATTACCTATCTGCACAATTTTTCTTACGTGTTCATATGTAGTTACTTCGAAAATTTGAATTCCTCGCTCAAATTTTGCCAAAAATGGTAAAAAACATGAAAAAAACAAATTCCGGACCTTCACGCTGAATTTCCGCACTTTTTCAGTTATTCCGAACCGCTCTTAAAAAATCAACACGATTTCCGGACTTATAGACACCCTTGGAATAGAGTCCTGTTTCTTCGTACGGGGAACGGCGATTTTTTCACCCACTATCGTCTTCCCCGGCTCATCGGAGACCCTTCCAGTCATCCGGCGGGACAGTGCGCGAGTGCACCTTCAAATGTATAATAATGTGCGCGTCCCTGGAATCTTATCCACGTTGGGGCGCGGCGCCCACCTGGCATCCGAAACGGGCCGAACGGGCTGCAGTGAAGGAGGCTTTTCAAGGAGAAGTTCAAGTGTCGCCAGGGCCGCGCGCTCGGAGGTGGATGTAAAATAGGCCACGATTGAATTAGGGCCGCCGAGTGCACCGCCGCCGCACAGAGGATCCAGTCAATAGGAGAGGTCGGACAAAATTCGTGAACTTTTAAACGCTTAAAACTCCGTTCATACAAATCTTTGAGGTTCTTGACGTGGTTCAAATGACTTTCTCGTAAAATTTACTTTCAAAAGCACCCCTTAAACGTTAAAATTTGACCAAATAAAGATATCAATTTGCAGTTTTGTCGAAAGATGCATGTTCGACCTCTCTGATCAGTGTTCGAAACTCACAGGCGCCAAAGCGCCAAATGCGCCTAGGAAATCGGCCATGGCGCCTAAAAAATGAAGGCTCTGCGCCAACGTGGCCCCTAAAAACTGCCCCCTAAAAATCTGAATTTTCATATTAGGAGATTTTTGACATTTTCAGCACTACAAGTGAAAGCTTTCTCTATTCTAGACGATTCCATTCTTAAATTAGTTAGCTCTTATCTACCCCAAGTTACAGCTTCTTACTAGTTGTGTTACGAAAACATCTTGCGTCTAACTTTTCACTAAATGCGCCGTAATATGCAGGCAAACAGTCAATTTGGCCCCTAAAAAATCTCCAATGGCGCCTAAAATCGGGCTTGATGCGCCAAATGGCTCCTAAAATTCAAAGCTGAGTTTCGGACACTGTCTCTGATCGACTCGATCCACTGTGCGCCGCTGCGCCCTGCGCAATGTCCGACCGATCGACGACGACGGGTATGGCTTCCGTGAGCTTCCGCAGTTCCGTTTCCGTTGTTGCCAGACTGCCCTCTCAGCGCCCGGCCCCGCGGTTGCGAAGCGGAAAGCGCACCATTTGGCATCGCAGCCTTCTTTCACCTGGTTCGGACCCTTGCGCCTCTTGCCTTGGCCTCGCTCTTGCCAAGATCCGTGTTGTCGCATTGCCCGCAATCCCTCCTCCGTTCGATGGCCATTCAACGATCCAATTTTATCTTGAGCAAGGTACTGAGCAGGGATGCAAAAATTCGAATACCATTTTTAGGGAAAGTATGGACACATCGAAAATTTGAAGGTAAGGTTTGATCAGGTCATGTAGCTCTTAAGTCCCGAAAGGGCAGCCAACCTATGAACTCGAATTCTCCAGTGGTACTATAATAATGTCCACATTTCAACTACGAGTATTTCCACTGATGAAAAATTATAAAAGCACGTTTAAAACTTTGATTTTGCAAAAAAAAATATTCAGTTTCAAAGTCTTACTCCTTAAATACCCTTTTTTTACAATGCGCTGTCCTTTCCTACCCAGGACAATGGTAAAGATGCTACGCACGATTGATTGTTAGATTAGCGCCTTCCGTCTTTCCTGATACCACTCGCTTTGCCGCAGAGTTAGTTTAGTTGCGTAACCAAACCGAACCCAACTTAAGTCAGCACTAATTACCTCATCGTGTGAGGAATGAATGCTCATCTCTCACTTCTGAGTTGATTCTTGGAACTTTCTATACACGAAGTAATTTATTCAACGTAAGCTGTGTAACATAATAAAGAAGAAACATATTTTACTATATTTTAATGGGACACTAAAGAAGGATGCGACGTTACACGTTCCTTGTTGCAAAATGTAGACCATCTTTTTTTGGTGAGTGAAAAGTTTAAAGAAAAGCTCACGAAATCAAGATCGCAGAGACCCTTCGAAAAAATGCATTTCTGACCAGCGAATGATATTCTGAGAGGCGCATTAAAATGAAGGGGTTCCACGAGGGATGTTTAATCGCTCAAAGGTGTCACAGAGGGAGGAAGGGGCTGGATCCAAAGTTTTGAAAATAGACCTGTATAAAGTAGACCGTGTTAAGCAGAAAGGAACAAGATACATCAGCTGTTTCTTATTGCTTCATCTGGAAGTGCTTAAAGGGCTGATTTCACAATATTTTTTATGATTTTTTTCTGATAAGAAGAGAAATTAGAAATAGTATAAAAAGAGATTCAAAAGTGAGAAAATGCACCGTCTAGTGACGTTATCTGGCGGCATTTCCCATTTAAACACACGCACGATAGCAGATTAGATCATTTTGTCTTATCTCGTCCAATAATTGTTCAATTCATGAACCATAGGTATCCTTACAGTTCACTCAGTAGTTTCCACTTGAACACGAAATTCATCCGATTATAGACACCTGCAAATTCTCTATTGGAGAAAACAATTTGCAAAGTCCGAAAATTCACGATTTACTAAAGGAAATTTGGCCACGCCAGAAGGCTAATACGACGTTTTTCCTCAGCACGGCAGTATAGCAGCCACAAGAACGCTTTCCACGACAACGACGCAGCGGATAAGAACATTCCGAAAGGGAACGTTGGGCAGGTCGTCGGAGCAGCCGCCAGAGAAAGCGGAAGGGAACGTTGCGTTGTCAACTGTGGACCAGGAACAACGGACGGAGGTGGACGAGGGCGGGATCGGGGGCGGGTTGAGGGGGGGCAGGGGGGCTACGTGGCACGCGCGTGACTGACGGGGAGCCATGCCAAAATATGATTGACAACCCGAACCCGTCCGGCCTAGCCCAACGCCCGAGTCTCCATCTCGGAGGAATCACTATCACTTTCATCCGCAGCGCCATTCAACGCTCGGGCCCAGCTCGCCACGCTCCCGTGAAAACCGTTCATCTAGTCGATTGATTAAATTGAACACGCACACACACACACACACACACACGCACAAACCCGTATCCGCACATTCTAGTTTGATAACAGTTATGACGTCACTGAAATTATTGCATCTTGTCATAAAACCATTGTAAAATAACCAAACATATTCTGAGCTAGAGTCCCTTTCTACACGGAGAATAAAAACTCGTGCGTGAGACCCGAAGTTTAGGTCATATGGATCTCTGAAGTTTTCGGATTGAGCATCTGAACACTTTAGGTCTAGCTGTCGAGGTTCGGATCACACATCTGAAACTTGAGTTCTTATATCTGAAGTACTTCAGATGTGAGAACCGAAGTTTTTCGGATGTGAGAACCGAAGTTTTTCGGATGTGAAAACTGAAGTACTTCAGATTTAAGAACTGAAGTTTCAGATGTATGATCCAAACCTCGACAGCTGAACCTTAAGTGTTCGGATGCTCAATCCAAAAACTTCTGAGATCCATATGACCTAAACTTCGGGTCCCACGCACGAAGTTTTTTTCTCCGTGTACTGAGAGGAAAGACAATGCGAATTCATTTCTGATTGGTTCCCGTATTTTAGGCCTCCACAGTGTCACAAACGGGAATAAAGAGTACATTTGCAGCGATGGAGAATTTGCATGCAATTTTTTTATTTCTTCATCTGAAAGTGCTGAAAGAGCTGATCTCACAGTATTTTTTATAATTTTTTTCTGATGTGGGAAATGGTATAAAAATAGATTTAAAAAAGAGAAAATGCACCGCCTAGTGATGTCATCTGGCGGCATTTCCCATTTAAACACATTGGTATTTTAGCAGATTAGATCCTTTTATCGTACTTCTCCAATTCATGTTCAGTTCACTCACAATCAGTAGTTTCCACTTAAACACGAAATTCATCAAATTTCAGACACCTGCAAATTCTCTATTGCAAAGACTATAAACTGGAATGGACCGGAGAAGAGGGGGTAGGGGTACGGCAAGGAACAAACGGAATGAGAGAAGGAACGGAGACAGGGATCCGGGAATGAGTTGATCAAAGAGTACGAAAAACGTTCAATCTGTGTAATCTTTATTCCCGTTTGTGACATCCATAAGCCGCGTTGTCTCAACTCTCTCTGAAAAGGGACTCTATTCTGAGCCAGAGACATGAGACCCTCCTAATTCTTAAGTGAGCATGACGCAAATGAACTTTTCTCTGGTGTCCTATCAATCACTGATGGCGGTCCGTACTCAGGTATTCTAATTCTTGAATGACTCATGAGTGACAAGCTCTTGAAAAGTCAAGGAAAACACGAAAACGTCAGTAAATATTTCTGAGTCGTAAAGAATGAATAATGGACCAGGAAAGTTGGCCATCAGACCTTGAATTTCATTGTTTCGCCGAAACTTTTAAATGCCTCTAATTGCATCCGTGCTTTTCATCGATACAGCTTGAGCCACACACTAAATTGGGACAATGGACCAATAGACAAGGTACGAATTCCAGCATTCTGATACATGTTTCTTGACTAAAATTTCACGTAAAACACGATGCGCACAACAAAAATTACCGAAATCAACTCCTTACGAAGATATTTAATGATTCTTGATGCGTGAATTTAAACCACCCGCTCATGAAAACTCAATACTCTACGTGATTCACATCCCGCGCTAAACATTATCATGACAGTCTTTGCGATTTAAAAATCTGGCAACCTCAATCTTGACGCTTTGGCTCAGTTATAGCAAATTGCTTTTATTTGGAACAACACATGGTGGGAAATGAACATTGATCGATTGAGAAGATTGCTGAAACCGTTGTAGTGCGCGATTTGACTCACGTAGAGCTTTGAGTTTCTTGTGAGCGGGCAGTTCAAATTCCTCGTAACCATTGTGAAATAAAAATGTTAATAGCTTCGTTAGGAGTTGGTTTCAGTAATTTCCGTTGCGCAAATCGTGTTTTACGTGAAATTCTGGTTAAGATACATGTATCAGAATGCTTAAATTCGTACCTTGTCTAGTGGTCCATTAATCGGATACATTACGTTTGCTTCGTGACATCCAATTTGAATTTCTTTTATGTATAGCTTTAAGCAATTAGAGAAATTCAATAGTAATCATCCCCTTTTCTGTGTATATCAAACATAATTTCGATATATTTATCAAAACAATTTCTCAGTGGGTGAGTGGTTTGGTGAGAGATCATGGGTATGATGAGTTGGAGGTTGTCTCAAATTCGGAGGACCGAAAGTTATGCATTTTCTACTGTCAAAATTTGAGAGCGAATACTTGGATATGAGAATAGGAGCTAAACTATCACACTGAGTATTAGGTAAGAAATTAAACGTTATTAAGCGATCATGAATATGACTGTGAACGACTGTAGCCTAGAGTTTAATATTTGGCGCACATCCACCACACGAAATTTGTTCCGTAATTAAAATTAGAGGGTCAAACACCATAAAAAAACTGGGTGAGTCAAATATTTCAATCGGTGAATAATTGAAATTGAAAATAAAATATTAATTTTAGAAATTAGAAATAATCTACTAAAAGACTGATTAAGAGGCTTGTAATCGATCCCTTTGCCTCAGTATGAAACTTTTATTTCAAATTACATATTAGAAAATACATATTTCTCAAATTACACAATTTTTATCGTATTTTTATTATTTTTTTGAAGAGAGTGCATGTCTAGTTAAGCACAAACGTAGTCCTAACCTGTTTTTCTCACAACACAGTCTCGTGTTTTTTAACATAATGCGATCCGAAGAGTCTACAGCTTCAGAAGAAAATTTTCTGGAGCGGTTTGCGTTGCGCAACTTGAGCGACACGTCAATGAACGTAAGACGTGCACGTTAGTTCCCCATTTCTCCTGGGATCGTGATTTTTTGCCATTTAGTCAGTGGCACTTGGCCACTCTTTCGACAGCGACAACCTGGAAGAAAAGCTTCTCGCGAAACTTTGGACAGTGAACTTTTCCGTGCTCTCAAGACGTCGAATCGTGGCTCTGTGACGTCAGCCTTTACGTCACCGGCCCGAAAAGATCCCCGCACTAGGTCCGGGTGAAACGTCTCCGTTGCCAAATTTCCTCAAAATGGACACGCATCCTCTGATCGGCGGAAAAAGCGACTGCTGGAGGCAGGACTTGTGAAAGCTTCTGAAGCCCAAAAATCAGGGACTTTACATTACTTTTCGAGGAGTTTTAGCAATATTTACTAAAGTAATTCTACATTCGAAAGACCTTAAAGAGCTAAGGAGCTCAAGATTCTCTTTCTGTACCTTAATTTTCTCTTGTCGACACTTTAAGACAGTTCTCTTCGGAATTTTAGAAAAAGCCAATTAAAAGGCAAAATTTTATGTGCATCAAAACGAAATCAAAGCTTGTCTTAAAAGGAAAATGTAGAACACGCGAAAAAGATCATCCATCGAGTGGTCATAAACGCGATTAAGTGATGAAAAATTCCAAGATTAACTGAAGGGCTTGGAAGATGAGGTGCATCAAGGCAGTTTTTGAAAAAATTGAGATATTTCCTGATGATTTCAAATAAAACTAGTCTTAAAGCATATTCTGTGGAATATTCGCTCCCAAATTCTTATTTTTAAGCATCAAGAAGTCAGGACGGTGCCTCGCTACTGACGGTCAGAGAGACGACCGCCGTAATTTTGTGTTTTTACCTTTTTTATTTTTTATCGATTGAAATTGAAAATGCCTGAGCTTTTGGGCGATATATCTCGAATTTTTCATTTGTAATTTTAGCCTTCTTTCCCCAGGTCGTGTTTTTTGTTTTGTAAGCGTTCGGGCTACGTTAAAGTCACTTATACTTATCCATACAAATATAGAAAGAACTACACTGAGCAGTTTTATATTCATTAGGAAAATGAAGCGCAATTCGGCAGCTTGGCGAGGTCGGGTTTTCTGGGCACGGTCTCGTGTCCCGCGGCCGTGTGACAGCTGTCTCGTCGGCGACCACGAACACCGAAACACGGAGAAAGAAAAAAAGAGGGAAAAAGAAGAAAGAAAGGACCCGCACGCTGTGCCACCTGCTCGGATAAACCCAAGAGAAGCAACTTTCGATTTTCGGAGGAAAGTTATATTACGAAAAGCGCCCGTGTCATGGCCCACGAAGAGCTGAAAAAGTTTCACCCCCCTCCCCCCTTCCGATCCAGTAAGTGTCGTGTTGGGTTTGAGGGGCCTTTTCCGACCGGGATCCAGCGGTGCCGCAGCTTTCTGCGGGCTGGTTATTGAAATCGATGGACAAAGCTATAGACAAAGAAGACATAGGCAGTCCAGACCGATCCCATTGGTTGAATGGATGCTCCCGATAGACAAAGGGAGAATATGATGAGCTAACTATAGGGTTCCTGTTGGGTTGCCGTTTTAATTAGTCTACTACCTGAGTAACTCCGTTATTGTACATTGGAACCACCCGCTTTCACCAATAGAATCCCTACACAGACTACACACCCCTTTTTGTCTTCTTCGTCTAAAACTTTGTCTATCAATTTCAATAATCGGCCCGCTGCGGGCTGATTATTGAAATTGATAGACAAAGCTAAAGAAAAATAAGACAATAGGGACATGGGGGGGGGGAGGGCTCCCTTATTTTGGATCCCTTAACCGACAAAGTTTAATGTTGAATAAGTATGAGCCGAAACTCAGTATATCTGCAACAGAATTGTTTCCCAATTCATTTAACTTGGTTGAAAAACTTTCAGGCCTAAGAGTGGCAACTCCGTCTACGTGAGATTATAAGTCAAGCCCTACAAACAACACATTCGGTTTCGATTCCGACACTTTCCCCCTGATAAATCCGGAAACGGAGAATGAATCGATACACATCAATCCATGCACCGAGATGCTCGCACGGCTTTCGAATAGCGCTCCCTTCGATACCTAAGCACTGATGGAGAAGAAATGTTCAAATCCGACTGTGAGACGTAAACGATCGATTTTCGATACTCTCCCACTTACAGCTATGGTAAAGAATCGATTGTTACGGTGTTCGTCGCGAACACACTGTGTATCGATCCTTTTTCGTCGGTTTAGATTGCAGATTAATCGATACATCGCAAAGCCCGCCACGCCGCTGAAAATAACGAAACGCGAGGAGTTGTCTAATAGGGAAAACTGCTGGAGACTTAAACGAACGGATAGAAAAGTGGTCTCTCAAACCAACCATATCAATTTTTCGAAAAGACCTCGTAGCCTGTAAGCAGTTCTAGTAGCGCTCCTTAAAATATAAAATGTGAAAAAATAAACATCAAAATTTGCAGTTATAGTCCAAAATTTCATGCCCGACCTCTCTGATTGCACTGGAAAAAACAACACATTGGATCTAGAGTCCAGACTCTTGAAAACAACGACAAGGAAAAGTACTCTTGATTCAATCAGAATCTAGCTTAAATCAAGAACCAAGCATCTTAATTTGAGCGGATTTCCTTTTGATTCAAGCAAAAATCCGATTGAATCAAGAGTGTTTTTTCTTGTCAATGTTCTTAAGAGTCTGGACTCTAGATCCAATGTGTTTTTTTTTTTTCCAGTGTGACTCGATCCACTGTGCGGCGGCAAGGCGGCTGAAATTTGGATCAGTGGCGTGGCGGTACAAGAGCATCGGCGGCGTTTCAGCGTTTCAGCGTCAACTCACCGGTCAGCGGAGTTAATGAGTTATGCAACGCGCTCTATTCTCCCGACTAAGAAGCTCACCAATCACCGATCGCAGCGGTGCAGCGGCCAAGTCGGGCGCCAGAATGAGATAATGTTCCCAATCAGGAATCGAGGGCCCTGCCGTTCGGTCGAGCCGCGGGCGGATCAAAAACGCATCACAGTTGCCGTTATTGCTGAAAATCAGCACTTTCTCCCCATTAAAACCCATAAAAAATATCCATAATTTAGCGCATGATTTGGCAACCTCGACAACGCTGGCGCAAAACTCCCTCGCCGATCCGCCTCCGAACAAAGGGATTCAAACAGCACCGATCGATCAAACTGAGCAGTGTTCACTGTCTTCTCATTGAGGTCCGTGCTGATACTGAGAGGTCTTTCTGGTGCGAAAATTTCCAGGGAGCACTGGAAAAAAAAAACACATTGGATCTCGAGTCCAGACTCTCAAAAACATCGACAAGAAAAAATATTCTTGATTCAATCAGAATCTAGCTTAGTTCAAGAACCAAGCCTCTTAATTTAAGCGGATTTCCTTTTGATTTAAGCTTACATCTGATTGAATCAAGGGTATTTTTTCTTATCAATGTTTTCAAGAGTTTGGACTCTAGATCCAATGTGTTTTTTTTTTCCAGGGAGGCGAATTGTAGGGAATTTTAAAATGCCCGAGCTTCTGCGTTCAGCGGGCTGATTATTGAAATTGATCGACAAAGCGATGGATAGAGAGGACGAAGGGAAAATGGACCGATCCTGTTTGGTTGAAACGGGTGATTCTTATAGACCAAGCCTGGAAGAGATGGACTGACTGCAGGGTCCCTATTAGGTTGCTGTCATTTAGTCTATTACTTATTTGTACTGAATTGAATTCTTCTCTCGGGGGTATTTCCCCAGACCCCCCACTCGACCTTCAAGCTATCTCTGGATCCGCCACTGTGGGGACCCTGAGCTAACTTTGCCCAACCAGAAATTTTGTACCCACGTGCTGAAAAAGGAACTAACCAAGAGAAATTCACCGAGAACTCGTCTTATTTCGTGTTCTACTTTCCACACTTACAACAAACTTTGGTTCATTTTTCTCAGCGCGCGTTGAGATCCACAGAAACTTGTCACCCTCCTCCTCTTTACGCTTTCATCGAGTAACATCTCCGATTCTTGTTCGAAGAGGCGCGAATATCAATCAATCAACGTTGGGCCGGAATCCAGCGGGTCTATTGTATCGATATCGAATGATCCTCGATCGATACGTCTCTATCTTAGCAACGCAATTTATCGATCGATGCCGATTCGAGGATCGAGCGAGAAGGCGAAAGGGAAACCCGATAGCCGGCGCTGTTGACACCGGGGCCGGGGCCGATGCGGGGTCCTCTTAAAAAATGCTGTAACTCCTGAAAAGCGTGTCCATTTTCACCCGGGTCCGGTCTCGTTAATCTGATCGAACGTTAATGCCCGGTCATTCGTAATCCCACGAGCGCGGTCCAGCCTCGCGCTACTAATCCTCCGCTCGGAATCCCCGTCCGACGACCAGCGATGCAGTGAACACCGACGCATCCGACTCTCTCCGAGGGAAATCAGGATCCTCCCATGCTTACAATCAGTAAAAAAACCTATATGAGGGGCTTGGAGGACAAGGCGCATAAATGCAGTTTTTGCTATTTCAAGAAGTACAAGTATGTAGTTCCGAAATTACATGGATCCATAGGGCGGAAAGAAAGTTCAAACTGACTTATTGCTGCTACATTGGAAAAAAAAACACATTGGATCTAGAGTCCAGACTCTTAAAAACATCGACAAGAGAAAATACTCTTGATTCAATCGGAATTTTGCTTAAATCAAGACCAAGCCTCTTAATTTGAGCGAATTTCCTTTTGATTTAAGCAAAAATCTGATTGAATCAAGAGTATTTTTTCTTGTCAATGGTTTCAAAAGTCTGGACTCTTAATCCAATGTGTTTTTTTTCCAGTGAACTACGTGGATTCTTAAGGCGGAGAGAAAGTTCAAACTGACTTATTGATGCTAGAAAATTGGAATTTGGTAGCGAATTTTTCACAGAATATGCATTAAGACTAGTTTTACATGAAAACATTAATATCTTAATTTTTTTCAAAAACTGTACTTATGCGCCTTGTCCTCCAAAGCCCTTCAAAATATGTGCGTCCATTTAAATGCTCCCCGCAAGAAAGGAAAGTTCTCAATGATTTTCCTGAAACTTTTTTTTATTATTATTTTTCAAGGTAAACCTTTAATGAGCATCGAGGTAGGGTTAGTGCACATCCATGCCCTAGGCTTTCAAATTTTCAGGAATTGAGGCCGAGTGGAGTCTGTTTCTGCAGATTCACTCGTCAGTTCCTGAACAATTTGTAGCCACCACCTGGATTCAAACCCGGGACCTATTGACGAGAGTGTGAATAAAATTCCCCAAAAAATTCCAAGTGACTCCATGTGATTTTCGTCGATAATTGTGATGTACCTATAGTTGACCAAGGCTTAAAACTCAAAAAGGCTAAAAACTCTGGAAAGATGGGGAAAGCAAATAGAATATGCGGCATGGATTGACAGCGACGTCATGGTTTCTTTAAAAATGCATACACATAAGCCGTTTCTCGGTGAAGCGGGAGCCACGTCGGCAGGCGGCAAAGTCGATCAGCCAGCGATAACCCTGGTGGCAATCCCAAATCGGTTGCGATAGCATTGCTGAAAGCCCGATGATTTGCAGAAACGCCGTGATTGGACCGTTCAAACGATCGATTTCATTCGAGAGACCTCCGCAGAAGAGATTGACACGCGAATGGGCCAACACTGCCGTGCTAAGAAGAACGCCGTATGAACATTCGAGAGTTGCCAAATTGCCTTCGATACAAGGCTCATTTTTGCCGACATCTATGCATATTTTTCCTTGAAATTTGCAGATATTTTAGATTAAATAGCGTGCAAAATGGTCTAAAAATTTTGGAAAAAAATAAACACAATTATCCTAATAAATTCGGTTTTTATCGAAGGTAACTTGGCAACGTCTGAGGGCTCATACGGCGTTCTTCTTTCACACGGCAGAACAGCGGAGGTTAGTTTGCACACCGCACGGATATGATTGCAATAAGATCATTATTGTTAGCTAGGGCTAGGAGGTCCTTAAAAACTTTTACGCTACGAAATTCCGGTTATTCAAGAGAAATGTCCAGTAGTTTCTACAGAAAATTATTTTTTAAAGAGTTTCTTCCGTTTCAATACGTTTAAATTTCTTTTTGAAACAACTGGCGCGCTTCTGAAAACTGTTTAGTTCAGAGTATTCTGGAAAAAGTTCGATGAGAAGCGCTCTTTATTTTTAACCAATAGCGTGGCGTAATTTGCGATATATCGAGTGATCTGTCATTTAAACCTATGGAAAAGGATCGATAAGCAGGGTGTTCGTTTCGAACACCTTAATAATAGATTCTTTACCATAGTTTCAAATGCCGAAAAATCAATAATCGATCTTTCACGCCTCGCCACTGATTCGACCTCAGAGCGACCAGGAGATACGGTATACACCGTTGAGTGACGCACGCACATGCTTCCGAATTTTTCTGAAACTTACAATTTCGATTTTTCAAACGTCAAGTTTTTCATGGGCTCAGAGATCGGCGTAGCTGAAGATTTCAAACGAACCTGAAACACACAAAGAAAACATAGTATATCAGAACCAGTTTCACTTTCACAGAAAACAAGTATTATTTGCACAGATCATAATTGTATTTTTGCCTCCTAACCATTCTTAGTTGTTAGTACTCATACCTTATTTAGGAGTCATAATACGCCTAAGACAAAAATGGACCGACTCGAGTATTGAGAGGATTTTATGCTCGAGCATTTTTATTCAAAAACTGCTTAATCGAGTTGAAAACACAATATATTAATTCGGACAATTTAGTTCTCCCAGAAGAACTGAGTTGATCAGAAAAATGATTGATTTCCTCATATTTTCCGGCTAGAGGAATTCAACAAGAACGGATTCCTGGCGCAAGGTAAAAAAACGTAAAACTGGGTCGATCGTAGGACATAAATTAAGGACAACGGGGAAAAGAAATCAGAGTGGGTGTTGTTTTAGAGTCGTCGTCATCGTCGAGTTTTCCGCTTCTTCGGGTAAAGGCAAGTTGACACGCTGACCCGACCCGAACTGCCGGCAAACGGATTAAAAAGAGAGAACTAACACGTGTTTACGGCCTACTGAGTGCTTAGTGATGATGATAAGAACTGAGAACAAAAGAGTGGATATACACGGCGCACAGTGACTCCCCGGGAGAGCTTCATCGTCCAACTCAAAACTAATTAGAAAGGAAAGAATTCCTTAGGATTGTGGGTCGCAGCGATTTCAATATAATACGCTATGAATAGCACTGCTTCTCTGTAAAGTCTGGAAATTATCGAGGACTAGGGCATGAAAAGGGCACTTTTCTGTTGGTGTTTCAGAATTGCTGCGAGTAACTTCTGACAAAGATACTGACGTTAGTGAATGCATGAATTCAAACTTACATACATACAAGTCGCTTTACACCACTCCCTCGCGCTCTACGACTCCTAACCTCCACTGCTCTCTTTCAAACCACAAATCTTGGGGAATTGAGCACCTCAACATTTCTGCTTCAATCCCTTCCCTCCAACCTTTCATTGGGCGCCCTCTGCGTCTTCTCCCAGGAGGAACCCAGTCAAGGACCTTCTTCGGCAACCTGTCTCCTGCCATTCAATTCAAACTTTCAGCTCATAAAAATCTATTATCTACTCGAGTAAAGTCAAACTTGGTAATAAACCTATGATAATAAACCTTGGTAATGTACCTAACCTTGGTAATAAACCTACCAAAACCTTCGAAATGCTTAATTTCAAGTAGACTCTGATTATTTTTGTGGGCGGGAAGTTCGAATCTTTTGTGGCCAATACTGAATGAAAACGTTAGTGTCTTCATTGGGAGTTACAGTCAGTCATTTTCGTTGCACAAACCAGGTTCTACTTGAAATTTCGGAGTGAGAACGTATATAAGTAGACTGATTGTTAAAACTGATAAGCAAAGTTATCGACAAAGAGGAAATAGTGATATGCAGGGATCCTGTTGGTGAATGCGGGTGGTTGCAATGAACAAAGAAGATGGATAATGGACTCAGTGATAGCAACCCACCAGAGACCCTATAGCTAGTCCATCATTTTCTTCCTAAGTATATAGGAACCAACAATTTCAACGGGTAGGATCACACCGTACTCCCTATGTCCTCTTTGTCCACCGCTTGGGAATCAATTTTAAGAAGCAGCCCGCAGAATGTTTAAATTCGTCATTTTCTATTGGTCCAAAAAAGCTCCGATTAGTGTGGTTACCTCACATAAATTTGCATTTACCTGAAGGGACCTTCGGTGTGCCTCCATCACCAATATTGATGATTTACAGGGAAAACGAGAGGGGACGACATCAAGGAGAACGGGTCCACTGCGCGGAGGTCGGGGACGACGCGCGACGGAGGGCGAGATTCCGGCGGATAATTCTCGGCTAATGAGTTACATTATGATTGCGCTAGGAAAAAAGACTTTCACTCGATGAGAGGCGCAGCCGCAGCCGGATCGGCCGCTCGGCGCATGCGCGGTCCCGAACCCGGGTCACTCAACGGTGCTTGCGCATGCGCCCAACGTCCGTCACTCCGGCCTTGATGACCGCACCCCGCATTGCCATCCCGCCTTCTGCCCCCTCTAAAACGCCGTTGTCACTTGCCGGTGCGCAACGTCCTGCGGCCCGATTATTTAAATTGATAGACAGAGCTGTAGACATAGATGACAAAAGGGATAACGGAACCTATTGGTGGAAGCTGGTGGTTGCAATGGACAAAGGCAGTAGGTAATAGACTAACTAACGGCAACCTTCGAAAAACCCGACAGTTAGGCCATCATTTTCTCCCTTAGTCTGTAGGAACCACACATTTCAACCAATAGGATCGCTCCATACCCCCTATGTCTTCTTTGTCTATAAATTTCAATAATCAGCACGCTGGGTATAGATGTGGGTCGCCCGAAGCTTTAGTGTAGTTATCATAGATGTTACTAGTGTGAAATTTAGCGGTCTTTAATTTTGATCCTATTATTTTCTATGCTCAGATGTGTAGTTTCTGGGATAGTTCGCATTAAAGGAAAAATCCGTAGACTTTTGCGGTCGATTTTCAATTTAGGGGGTCAAATTATGGGAGAATTTTGGCGAATTTTAGTTCATTAAATTCTCCTTGGTTAGATTTCCTGAAGGAAATAAACCCAGAAAGCTCAAACATACAATTAGTTCCGGGTTCAACCCTTATTTGACTCGACTAGAATGGACAGCGTTAGAAGGTATAGGAAACCTTGAGGAAATGATTTAGACACCCTTAAATCCATTTCTCAACGGCAGTCATCTGCGGGCCATTCATGAATGACGTCAGGGCTCTGGGGGAAGGAAATGGTTAAAGGAGTGTTTAAAAAGCACCCCACCATGGGCAGGAGGGGGAGAGGGTCAAGCCGATCTTAACGTCGAGGTAAAATCGACGCCCATTCTAAAATTCGGAAATTCCAATCGAAATTGGTCGGTGTTGCAGATTTTTCTTTTCATTTTCTTTAATTTTTTTTCCCGAAACGAAAGTTTACAACAAGCCTATTCTGATTTTGTACACCCAATGCCGGAGGCGAGGCAGAGTGCATTCGATAGTTACGGCAACGGCGCCTACAGATTGAGCAAAGGCGCGCGCGCGGCCGCACTGCACAGGCAAGCGCGCTACGAGCGAGCGATTAATGCGCTATTTACGCTGAAAAAGCGCGCACTTCCCGCTAATTTAACGGTTATCTCAAAACGGCGCCTTAACAAGTCGAGTCGAGAGCCCCACGCTTCCCGCCTCGCGCTCTTTTCGGTGTAAAACATCACGGCTTCGCGGCGAAAAAAAGCTTTGGAATGTTGGAGGAGCTGTCGGGCTGAGCTCTTCCCACTCCTTTCTCAGCTCTCGAGAGCTTTTAGGTTAGTTTGAAAACACAACTGCAAGCAATGCTCCAATTCCATGTCCGTCAAAAGTTCTTGGATTCTTTTTAGATATTATTAAAAGTTCCGGAAAATGCGAAAGATCCGGAAAATTTCGGGAATTTTAAAAGTTCCGGATTCGCTCGGCCTTAATCCGTGAAAATTTGTAAGCCCGAGCATGGATGTCTACCAAACTCCCTGATGTCTTCGGACAATAAATAGTGCCTATAGATGGCTGTAGATTCCTAAAGGAGTAGAAGCCACTAAACTCTCAATAAAAAAAAAAAAAAAAAAAAAAAGTTCCGGAAAAAATCTCAGAGGTTCCGAAATTTAGTACTAGTTCCGGGATATGGGAACACTGACAGCAAGCCTGCAATGCGGGGAAAACGCCATCCACTACACAAATTTTCGGTTCATACATGAAAAATCTTACTCAATAATATAAAATCATAAGAGCGGCGAGTAACGCATAATGCCTGAGGAGTGAAACGCTTTGGGGGTGGGACTGCAAAGCGATCAGAGGGCGTAGCCCCCTAGTAAGTATAATTTATACTATTTACAGATTTTGGCACCAGCCAGAGGTGAGGTTGCGCCAGTCAACCTCAGACATGTCAAGTTCCTCTTTCTACTATTAATTTCCATAAGCGCTAATTTAATAGTTTCCAATGTTATGGCCAACACGCTTTTCGGACTTTCACATTGTGAAAAGATTTATAAGCAACTTATATTTTGCCTCTATGGTCTTTCTTATGAAAACGGCAAAACGACCGAAGAGGCAGCTACTCGATAAAAACAGAGGAGAGAAAAAAAAGAAATAAATTACAAAAAAATGAAACAAGAAAAAAAAATGTGAAAAAACCGGGAAAAATCGGTATTTTTATGGCTTGAATCTTCTCTCATCATTCAACGAAATTTAAAGAATGAAGACAAAGGGCTCTGCCTTAAAAGCTGTGTTGCCAAAATTGTACTATAATGATTATTTACACAAAAACCGCGGCCTATGAAGTGATATTATCATCTTTGATACTGGGTAGCAAATATTAACAAAAAAAAAATATGATAATACTTCTAGAATCCTTTGTTGGAAAATAGTTTTGGCGATATTTGGAAATTTCCTAATTATGTTAAAACATTAACAATATAAAGTTGGTCAACTGTTCAAATTATCATTACGTTCTGGGTCATTCAATAGTCAGGGATTTGTTGTTTTTCGGATATTAATTTGTGTCCTTTAAAAAAAGAGGAGAAATAATAAACAATACTAGAGTCTGAAAAAATACTATCGATGTGATTCAGCATGTCCTCCAATCGTGAATAGCAGCGCGGCAGCGTGGCGGCAAAGATGAAAAAAGTCGAAACCATTAAAATTCCATTCGAGAGCAAGTTCAAACGCAGGCACGCTAAGCCGGCAGGAACGTCGATAATTTTTCTAAATTTGTTTTTTTTGTTCTTTTTACTTACCCAAGAGGTAAGAAACACTCCGAGTGATTCTGCACTGATTCAGCCCTACACCGCAAATAATTATCGGGTTCACTATAGAAAATATTCATGTACCTTTCGTAACCCATTTCGATGTAAAATCTCGATGATAACGTCACGCCTAAACCCCCCCCCCCCAAAAAAAAACGCGTAGTACTATCATTAATTTTACGTTGTTTCTGTAATGAGCCGGACGTATAGCACTTCTCGTAGTAGTTCCAACATAAAAGCGAGGAAAAGTATGAAAAGACAAATAATCTCACGAGGACATGTAATGAGGGACGTGAGGTAAAAGGGTACAATTATATTTTTAAGGATAGTTTGGACTTACATGCATCATGCAAGGTCCAGAGTACCTTTCTGGAGGATCTTAGCTATTACAGCCTTAGACATAGACTTTCCCAATATTTTTCATTGTTCTATAACTTCCTTCCTCTGAACTTGGCGACTTGAGGAACATGAGTGTGGTCCGTGAGTAACTTCACGATTCGACTTTAGTCTCCATGTACTCTAGCGTGACTTTCATCTTTACGCCAAAAGTTCACACACTTCAAGATGAGAGCAGATTCAATAGCGTTCTCTAGAAAATACTCCCTGGGGGATATAAATACATAGTTCTTATGCGTTAACATGTCTTTTTCCGCTCTAGATTGAACAGAATCAGACTCTTGTTGATCCATTTTTACATGACATGATATGTACAGCAGAAAATTTTAACTCATATCATATACGCAAGCGTTGAATCGTCCAACGGGCAATCAATCAGCATCAGCACGCATTAAATACGGCATGCAAAGATGAGAAACTTCATGAACATCTTCATGTGTCCATTGTGTGGCTCGAATTCAAGTGTCCCAGTTTTGCGAAATTTGACAACGTGGCCGCAACCCGGAACTTCCGCGTTTCTACAGTCACCTGCATCTCTCCCCCGCTTTCGTTTGTTATTAAACGAGCGGCCGAAATATTATCCGCTTTGCACTCACCATTGTGCCAAAAATTTTACGAGGCCTCGAAATCCGTTACCACCGAACAAACGGACGAAATGAGGCAAAAACTTGATTTACGACGCCACCGAAGTCCAGAAATGATGGCCAACCGAAACAGTGCACAGTTGCGCGGATTCCAACGATTTATAACCGCCACAGAATAATTATCCCATTATAATAGTGACTGCGGAGTTGTCATACGTTGCGACTATCCAGTTGATGCTACTTTCAAAACTGACACTTCACTTGTTTCAACAGCACCAGGTAGTGGCGATCAAAGAAATGTACTCCTATACGCCACGATTGAAAATAAAGCCACCTTTCTGATTGGCTGAACTACCTAAATCCTAAAGCCCAAGCTTCGTTGAACAATTTCTCTGTAGAAAAATAAAAAGTCGGCGGAAATTGTGGGACATCGCACGGCGCTTGTGATACTTAGGCTGAGAGGAGACTTAATTGTTTCAGACCGCGAGGGCATGTTTTCCCGGTCTACTTTTCTACTCCTTCGTTAAAGTCTCCACGGGCAGCAGCCACGTCCGGCTATCTAGGATACTACCATGATGAGCAGGGCCACTTGTGTACATTACACACAAGAAAATCCCTTGGGAATCACAATTTACTCACCGGGCATCATATGTTCGAACACTTTTTTTTGGGGGAGGGGGGGGGGAGAATTACGTCAGCGAAAGACAAAGTCAGGACACCCCTTCTTCCGACGTCGTGTTCATTAGTCTGTGTATTCAAAGGGATTAAGAAAGAGACGCTGAACTCACTCCGGCCGGTCACTGGACTGGACAAGGAGCAGGAGGAGAGGGCAAAGAAATTGTAGGGAAAATTTCCGAGCTACCGGCGAGGAAGGGGGTGGGAGGAGGGGGGGATTTTCGAGATAAACAAGGGGAAACCGCTGAGTAATGCTGGTTAAGTGACACTGACGGATTTTCGGCCCTTCAACGCTGAATGCCCGGTGCCTTCTCATGCGAGTTCACACATACGGGGCCCCACAAAAGCTCACACGCACACACCGCTGAAGAACAGCCCACGGATTTGGGAGCCGGCGGCGGCGCAGGGCATCATCGCTGCCCTCTCGAGGAAGAACACCGTATGAGTCTTCGACTGTTGCCGAAGTGCCCCCGATTACACGTTTATTCTTCGGATATATTATGAGTTTCATTGAGCTGTTCAGATTATCTGGGTGAACTGCTTACGGGAATCTGAGATAGCATTTAAGCTTGCCTTAGAGGATCTTGTCAAACGGCCTAAATGCCTTCCGTAATAGTTGAATACCCCCTTAAGTGGACGTTTGACAGGTAAAATCACATAAAAATCACCTTAATCACATATCACCGACGCAAATGCGTGTATTTGTGACACTTCCAATGTGCTGAACCCGATTTTACCAAGACTTGAGATATACTCTCTTGGCTGTACCTTGGAAGACAACGGAACCGTTGCAAAAATCATCCGAAAAATGAGGTCCAATATAGACAAGGTTTTCAGAATATTTTTCTTTGGCCGGAAAAAATTTCGGAGAAATTCCGGAGAAATTTGACGACGTCCGGTTGCTTGCATGACGTTATTCCTTGGCAGGGCTGATTGGCGGATGACTGCGGCGTGCATCTGGGAGGCTAACTCGATTCCATCTGAACTTGAGCTTGGATTAGATTGGAAAATTCCCGAATATTTCCACAGAGACTTCAACGCAGCGCATCAATAGAGCTAAACAAAATATATTTGATAGAATAAATTGTAAAAATTCCAATCTATGAATTTCCAAATTTGTAAAATTGTAATTTGTCAATTGTAAACATTTCCAATTTATGTTGATAGTAACGCAACATTTCGGTTAGTAAATTCCTTTGTCGGGGTACAATCAAAATTAATTTGAAATTTCCAAGTTGTGACTTAACCCGTACCTCTTCTCTTTCTGTGTGTCTACACGTTAGTGCAGTTCTTTGGTTCCCAGAGAAGGAACTAACACAATTTATGGGAGGCCGAGGGGGTTTATGGGAGAATATTTCCAGTCAAAAAATGCGCTTAGTGCGCTAATGAGTTCATCAATTGGACGTATTTATGCTAAAAGGAACTATGTTACACGCAAACCTAATGCACTTTCCACAGCTCCTTTTAACCTAAATACGTCCAATTTTCACTCTTCAACTAATGGCTACACAAGACGAACTTCAAGCCACCGTAGTTCCGCAGCGTAAATAAAAAGCTCACGAATCACGATCCTTTTTACCGGAGATATTTTAATTACATTCCATGGAAACATCTTTTCTTCTTAAAATTCAGGAATGAGGTATTCTCGAAAGAATGCGTTTAAGACGCGCTGACAGGCTGATAAATTAGAAAACTGTATCACTTGCTCGAGGCTTTCGTGTCTTTTCCGAGCCTCAGTTTTAACACCGGCATCTGGACGAGGAGGTCACGCTCTTAGGGATTATCCGCGGTTTATTGTTTGACTCTCTTCGGAACTATCAAAGGAAGAATAGGAGCCCGCATTGAATAGAAAAAAGTGTGTGACCACCTGATTTTCCCGCGCTTTTTCCAGTCGATCAGCCACCCGACAACCACTTTTTCATTTCGTCCTTATATGAGAAATTAAAACCATATATTTCTCTCGAATCCAGCAGATTTTTCCGACAAATTAAATCATGTTCACGGATGGCCTTTTGAGGATTTTGCGTTTCAATAGACGGTATTCGATGGTGGTTCGATGAATCATTTGGTTCAAAACAATAGAGCTTAACCTCAAATAAAAATTTTAGAATTTCAGTTGGAAAAGCTAAAAATTAGAGAATTTTTAACGAATATACTTTACATTGGCATTTGGTACTCGAAAGAATAAAAAAATCGATCACAAAATTACCGTTCCCTCAGATTTTTAAATTGACATTTGAGGCCTTGTTTACATGTTGAACCAATCGAGATCGGTAAAATATGAAACACGCTTCTTTGATTTATCCTTTGATCCTCGCCACTAGATCGAGAAAGGACCCGTGAATATATTTTTGCCAAACAATTGGTTGAATTCGAGTAAAATAAACGATTTCGATTTCCCATGTAACTTCTCCATCAATACTATGAGTAAAGTAACGTGTGTACTTTTAGTCTTTTAAAGTCGCGTATGGTTATTATTATTCTTAATGCGTTACATGAACGTTTTCTTTTCTAGCCGGGCGTTGAAGTCTCTCGGTTGCTCTGAGCCTTGATACATGATGTTATCAACAGTATGAGTGAAAGTGTGAGTTAAGCTACGAGTAGTATTAAAAATATCGAGCACCTGGTAGGCTTGCTTTCTTAACCGGGCGTTTAAGTCTCTCGGTTGTGCTGAATATATGCTGAAAAACCCTTAATATGGTTGAATAAAAATATATAGTTTGGATTCCCCATGCAATTTCCCTTAATAAGTAAGGGAGTGGATGCCAACCGTTTGGCTGTAAAACAAGCGCAGGAAAACCATTCGAAATTCAATCTAGAGTACCCGAAAAATCCAGGGAAAATTATACATTGCGCCTGTCAAAGATGCATAATTCATCGAAAAAAATTCCAAGTCCAAGAAGTCCAAATGTACTTGCGGCATACTTCCTTGTAATGGCCGTGATATAGAAGAACGCCGTATGAACATTCGAGAGTTGCCAAATCCACGGATAAAACATGTATTCTTGAGGAATACGATGCATATTTTGCCTTGGAATTTTCAGATATTTCCGAGTAAAGTCTGAATAAATTTGTCTGTAAATTTCGAGGAAAAAAATTCGCAATTTTTTGATGAAATTTCGTATGCGATTACAGGAAACATGGCAACGTCTGAAGGCTCATACGGCGTTCTCCCCTAGTCTGGCAGTGCACGTACTCGAGAGCGACAGGGCGGCAACATGGTTGCGCGGTTGCGGCAGTGTGTTGCGGTGCGCTGACCGAGTGGCATTCTTGATTTCTCGATGCAGTGACCTTGAACAAGGCTCCAGAGGTCGTCGATCGTCGAGTTCCCCCCCCCCCCCCCCCCCCCCCCC
>NW_017566832.1:2914728-2927272 GCF_001854935.1 Bemisia tabaci | reverse complement strand
ACCCCCCCCCCCCCATTCAGTCTTTGAACTTCCTTCTTCGCGTTCCCCGTCGCCTTTCCCGGAGGCTGAGATTCCCTGACCTATTTCGCATTTTTCGGATGGATCTCAAAGTGGAGATCTGAAAGAGTCTTCTCTGCACTGCCGTGCTTAGGCAAAACGCCCTATGAGCCTTCAGGCGTTGCCGAATTTCCTTCCACAAATAACTAGTTCTCAGGAAAATTTGTGAAAAAATTTTCTCCGATTTTTCAGAGGATTTTGTTCGTAATTTTATCGAAGAAGTCTGAAAATTTCAATGAGAGAGATGCATAACTTTCTTCAAAAATACATGTTTTATCCGGAGAAATGGCAACTCTCGAATGTTCAAACGGCGTTCTTCCTTAGCACGGCAGTGTTGGTTTCCTTTTCGTGAAGATCCCGCGATTCATGTTTGGAAGTCAACGCGCTAAGGCTTAGATTCGTCGAATGATGACTCATAACCAAAGAGCTAAATTGATTTTGGTAACCTTCACCCCGACATTTCATAAGTCACCTAAAGGAGGGTGCTACAGAATGATACATATATAAACTATAGATCATTATCTATTTATTTATTTCATAGTTAGTACAAAATGAGGTTCTGGCCGTAGCTATGGTAGACGTCATCCTTATGGTACATGTTAAGGTACAGATCTATATAAAGTATCAGATGGATACAGATATATAAATACAATAATAAAAAAGAAAAGTGAAAAAGTAAAAGAGCCTACAAGATCCTGGAGGTAATAGAAAGCCCCTTCGATTAGGGTGGCATGCGACCCCTTAAAGAAAGACGACAAGTCAGCACTACGAAAGTGTTGCTTCACGCTCCAGGGCAGTGCGTTAAACATTAGTATTGTCATTTGGTTGGGTTACGCAACTGAACTAACTCTGCGGCAAAGCGTGTGGTATCAGGAAAGACGGAAGGCACTAATCTAACAATCCGTCGTGCGAAGCATCTTTACCATTGTCCTGCGTAAGAAAGGACAGCGTATTATAAAAGGGTATTTAAGGAGTAAGACTTTGAAACTGAGAAACTTCATTCGGAATCAGAGTTTTATACGTGCTTTTGTACTTTTTGATCAGTGTACCTTCTCTCGGATTTTAAATTAATACCACTGGATACTTCGAGTTCATAGGTTGGCTTTGCAGGGTGTCTAGTTTTTTTTTTCATTTCGAGAAATTCTGATTTTTTCTGATTTTTGACTGCTGAATCCTGCTTTCATAATTTTTCCAAATCCTGATCAAATCTTGATTTCTTGCGGAGAAAAATTGAAATTTCTGCATAAGCGTATGCAAAAACAGTCCGATCAGACGGCCAAATTTTCTCCTCTCCTGATTAAACGACCGAATTTGCCTCAAATCCTGATGAAATCGGGAAAATCCTGATGCTTGATACCCTGCTTTGGGCCCCAGGAGCTACTGCTACATGACCTGATCAAATCTAACCTCCAAATTTTCGAGCTGCCCATACTTTCCCTATTAAGGTAATGACCTGATCAAATCTAACCTCCAAATTTTCGAGCTGCCCATACTTTCCCTAATAAGGTAATGACCTGCTCAAATCTAACCTCCAAATTTTCGAGCTGCCCATACTTTCCCTATTAAGGTAATTATCTGATCGAATCTAACCTCCAATTTTCGAGCTGCCCATACTTTCCCTATTAAGGTTTTGGAACTGACTTTTGAACAAATTTTCGAACTGCCCATACTTTCCCTACAAGGTACTCTAGCCCTGGGTGCCTTTTTTCATCGAAAGTCGTTCCTGGTTCCTTGTTCCTGCTCGAGGAAACGGAAGGGAAGCAGTGAGCTCCCCTGCGAGATAAATCCCGCGTCTCCCACAAACGTGACTACAGCGCGTGACCACCGATCTCCGGAGTCGGCCGCTTCATCCGCCGTTTCAGGAAACCGTTCGGCGCCCCCGCCCCGCCCCTCCCCCTCCTCCCCCGCCCACCACGTGGCAGCGGCGGCGGGATCGCCCCGAGAGCCACCGGGGTCCGCGAAAAAACTCCGCGCGGCCGCCGCGACCCCATTCCCCGGTCGTCGGACGGGATTCGCCATTCGCAGTGCTCCACAGCCCTGTCGCAGGGTTGCCGAACGGCCGCTCCGCCGTGTTGCCTTCTTTTAGCCGAAGATTAAGTAGAATCCCTTAATACTGAAAGTAGAGTACCTGTATAGCAAGAGTATAGACAGATGTGAAACTCCGAAAATCCATCAGGCCTTCACCGATGTCTCCGCGAATAAAGTTAGGGCCCAGAAATGCAGCCAACCTATGAATCTCAATTATCCAGAGCGCTTTTTACTAATACAATTGTTACGAACCATCATTTATAAAGCACGTATTTGACTTAGTTTTTGCATAAATTTACTCGTTTTTGCGAAAGAACGCTCATTTATGTACATTCTTAGCCATCTTGGTTAGAATTGGAATCTGCAGACTGGCAGTGAAATTTTGTGCGTTAGAAGTTGGCTAGAAGGGTGGCTGCACTTTTGGGCCCTAAGCCCTTCATGAAGCGATCTGTCCATACTCTCGCTATATAGGTACTCTTACTGAAAGTAAAGACAATAATAATCCATATCTGATTGGTTCCCGTATTATAGGCCTCCACAATGTCACAATCGCGACTCAGGGTGTCTAGTTTCTTTTCATTTCGTGAAATCCTGATTTTCCCTGATTTTTGACTGCTAGATCCTGATTTCATAATTTTTCCAAATCCTGATTTTTTGCGGAGGCTAATGTAACTTTACAGAAATGGCTCGATGGAAAAATCCGATCGGACGGCCGACTTTTCTCAAAGCCTGATTTTACATCGGATTTTGTATCAAATCCTGATGAAATCGGGATCAAATGAAGCAACAACTGAGCAACAACAACCGCGGTGGGATGATGGTGATGAAGTAAAGTGTACAAATTGCATATATTTTTGTATATGTGCTGTATAATTTGTATAATATTTTATATCGTAGAACAACCGTGTTGCACGAGCCAATTGGCGCGATTTTTTTAACCTGATCCAAGATTTTACTCGTTTTCTTCAGGATTTGGTTGAAAATTAAATATTCGATTCTGATTGGTCCGAATTCCAAAGGTGAAACAACAATCATCAATCCAAAAGATTAACCAAATCTAGTCGCGAAAATTCGCCTGTGGATAGATTACTAGGAACGGTGGAGCAAGTAAACGAGCGTCTGATTCATCCGCGGCGAGCGCGGTCGTCGCTATGATCAATTATTATCGATATTTCCCCATTTAAGCTATGGTAAAGAATCGATTTTTGAGGTGTTCGTTGCGAATACTCTGTTTATCGATCCTTCTTCATAGGTTTAAATGGCGGACGAATCGATATTTCTCGACGCAAGTAAACGAGAGTCTGCATCATCCGCGGCGTGCGAGGTCGTAGCTATGATCGATACATCCCTATTTAAGCTATGGTAAAGAATCGATTATTGAGGTGTTCGCTGCGAGTACTCTGTTTATCGATCCTTCTTCATAGGTTTAAATGGCGGAGGAATCGATATATCTCGACGCACGCCACACCACTGTTTTGCAAGGGTTTTCGGTCCGAGAGTATTCCGATTTTTTTAAGCTCGCGATTACCGGGCATGTGGATTACGATCGATCAGTCGCGGTCGGTTGAAAATCCCATGCTGCGAACATGTCTTTAACGTGGCGCGTTTCTTGGAACCAAGTGAGCAGGACCCCCGTAAGCCTCTAAATCAAGCTTAATATCATTGCGTTTCATCGCCGAGCGCAAATCATTTTTTGAGGGATAAAACAAACCAGTCGCTGTCGCTGGCCGCTCTTGTTGACCCAGACGCAGCAAAGGCGCCAGGCAATACCTAAACCTAATTTGCACATTGCTAGGTTGCCGTCTTGGCAAAGTAAATGAGTCGTCTCACCCCAACGATCTATAGATAATGGAGAATTTGCAGGTGTCTGAAATTTGACGAATTCCGCGTTTGAATGGACGTTACCAAGTGAGCTGAACACGAGGATACCCTCGGTTCATAAGTTGACAATTATTGGAGGAGATATGACAAAATCTAATGATCTAATATGCTAAAATACATGTGCTTCAATGGGAAATGGCGGCAGATGACGTCACTGGGCGGCGCATTTTCTCACGTTAATATCTATTTGTATACTATTTCCCATAGCCGAAAAAAATTGTAAAAAATACTGCAAAATCAGCTCTTTAGGCACTTTCAGATGAAGCAATAAAAAATTACCTACAAATCCTCCATTTCGTAACACACTAGGAGCAAAAATTAGGTTAGGTCGAGGATGCGGGGGGGGGAGAGAGAGAAAGAGAGAGGATAGAGGGCTTCCACGGCTTGTTATGGGACTGTTGCTAAACAATGACTTACATCGAATTCGCAACCAACTGTTTGAAAATTTATGTCCAGATATGAGACCTAGCAATGCTTCAAGTGAGTTTACGATTCAAATCAACGCTAAATCGATTGTTGTAAAAACTCCCATGAGATCCCATGTATTTGAGGTTATGGCGAAGATAGCAGTTGGCCATTTCCACTAGGGCCCACCTATAGAACGACCGCTCCGTTACGTTTTTTCGTAGGGAACCACCAATCTGTAGTTTCCAGATCGTTGGTTCACCCTGCTAGACCGTTTTTTCATGGCTGACAATGCCATCACAAAACGATTTTCGTGGATTTCAAATTTCTTAACTTTTTAGAACTTCAAGAAACGACGTTTTAAGACAAATTATACGTCAAGGATTTTTTTTTTTTTTTTTTTTTACTGTGTTACCTACTTGCAACTTGGTCCCTACTTTGAATTTTCAAAGTGCGAGATTTAAATATGGTTTTTAACAGATTATCCGGCCCATGTATGAGTTCCACGGGTAAAAAGGGAAACTTCATTTTCTTTCCCAAGCAATTCGCCATAACGCGACGAACACCGTGATTTATCAACCGGACGTGCATAGGTTATGACGTCATATAGTATACTGCCGAGCCAACTTCGAGCAGAACGACCTTACGGTCGCAAGTAAACGCATTTTATAACTCCGACACCATAATTCACAGACCGGGCCCCTGCTCCCCGCCCCGGCGGACCCCCTCAAAAAAATCGACGCATCCAAAATAACGGGGGCTGCGTGTGTGGGGAGGGGGGGCAGGAAGGGGACGGGGACGGGGGGGCTCGGACATTTTTATTTGCGGACATAAACCGAATCCGAGGCCCACGAAACCACGCTCTGACGGAATGCAAGAACATACTATTCTGCCGGGTGAAAACACGTATTTACAGCGGGAACTCGGAGTAGATAAGTCGTTTCTCGCCTAGCGCGGTTGTACAGGGCCCGATGCTGTATTTTCCCTACTGACGTGATTTGCATTCGTGCCAGCTCTACGGGGGAAATCTGCTTATTTTTAATGCTCGTAAAAAATCAACGATACGAAATTCGCGACCTGTGTTTAGCAGGGAAGAACTATGACAGGGTAACGCTTGGATGACAGGGGATGCTTGGATTTCAAATTTCTCCGACTGCTCAAGGAAAATGAGTATGGAATTCCCTGATTTTTTTCATCTTGGCATGGTATATGGACGTATTTCTGCCAAACGGAATTATGTGCATTATGAAGTGAGAACTGTTATGCAAAAATTCTTATGGATTTCAGGACTCATGTGTTAATGAGCATACAGTTCCGTTCGGCAGAAATACGTTCTTGCGCTGTTTACAGGGTACGTATTCGGAGATCACAACTAGAAATAATTCTCTATCATAGTAACTCTTAAAATTTAATGATACATTGTGAATCGAGAATGAAAGGTGTCTTACCGAGCAAGGAAATGAGAAGAAATGCAAATTGTGACCCATGAGTTATTTGTACTGACCTGAAACACAAAAAAATTGAACGATGATTAGTTGAGCGTATTTTTGGGAGAAGGTAAAGAATGTGTGAGGAGAGTTAGAAATTGGACTACGTCCGGCATATATTAGCAATTATTCACGATAGAAATAGATAATATAATTCAAACTTCCCGCTCACGGAGCAAACCAAAATCAACGTAGGTAAATCAAATCGGTCACTAAGAGCAAACTTACGGATCGGTAAAAAGTTAAACTTCAAAATTATACTTCTTTCCGTCTTTGGTTATATATTTTTTAAAAAAATATCCGACATTAAGCAAAACAATCCACTTCCCATAAAACTTGCTTAATTGAGGTACATGAGTGTTCAATTTGATTCCAGTATACAGACCTGACCGGAAAATCCTGATTTTCCACTCAAAATATAAGTCAGTTCGAAATTGTAGATGCGTCTACCGTGCACCGAGACAAATTTCCTGTCAGATGGACTAAAATTCCTGATAAATATTTCGCGACAGGAACTTGTCGATGAAACAACAGGCAATTTTGTTCCTTCTCCTTCAAATAGAAGTCCTGTCACTTTGAAGAGTTTTCCAGTTCATTCAACGAGAATGCCTATCGCTGTACGCTCAACAGGAACATTTTTCACGGTGAATTGACAGAGCAATTGGACGTATTTTTACCAAACGGAACTATCTGTGCATTAAGGAGACATGGGCCCTGAAACCCATAAGAATTTACGACATAATGCACACAGTTCCGTTTAACAGAAATCCGTCCAATTTTGATACAGAACCTTGAAATCCGACCATGTACAGAAATCAACTGTGGGATTCAATTCATAAAATTTGAAATTCTATGACCAGGAGTTAGACCGTGTGAACGAGGCTTAGCTGGCAACATTCTTGGCTGAACGCGCGGAGTGGAGGCACACGGCCACGTCGAAATGTCTAAATTTTAGCGGCCGCGTCTTTTATTAGCGCAGTAAAAGAACATCCTCGGAGAGGGGCGCGTGTTTTATAATGCCGCCATTTGAAATCGATGGTTCTCGGTCGAAAGATCCAGGTAATTTCCCTGCATTTTCCCAGCTTCCAAAGTTCACGTGCCGAAAACTCAAGGGCCAACCTGCCCACGATTGCTCCCACGGTTGGATGGGGGACTGATTGCACCGAGAATAAAAGTACGCTCCGTACTGCCGTGCGAAGGAAGCACGCCGTATGGACATTCGAGAGTAGTCAGAATTCCTTCGATAAAATAAGTATTTTTGATGACATTCATGCGCATTTTTCCTTGAATTTTTCAGATATTTTAGATTAAAGTGCGTACAAAATTCGCTGAACATATTGGAAAAAAATACGGACAAATTTGTTCTTTTTGTCTTCTTTGTCGATCGCTTTTTCTAGCAATGTCAACAACCAGCTCGCAGCTTCCCTTTTCATAGTTAATGTGGTGACAAAATGGCCTTCACCATGTTTGAAATCGATCAATCCTCATTTAATTATATGCGGATATGCGAAACGGGGAAAAAATCCGGTTACAAAATGATACGAAATTTCTTACGTATTTTCTTCATGCGGACAAATCATGTTTAACCCCTCAAAAGAACTGTAACTGATTTCACTTCAGATTTTTTAATATTGTTCTTTTCATGATACTTTGGTAAACTTCCTCAAATTTCATTAATTACAACTTAAACCATACTGCCGTGCTAAGAAAAACGCCGCATGAACATTCGAGAGTTGCCAAATTGCCTCGAATAAAACACGTACTTTGGAAAAAAATTATGCGTATTTTTCCTTAAAATTTTCAGAGGTTTTAGATAAAATTGCGAAGAAAATTGCCTGAGAGAATCGAAGAAAAATATTCAAAATTTCCTTCGTAGATTAGGGATTTATTGAAGGAAATATGGCAACGCCTGAGGGCTCATATGGCGTTTTTCCTCGGCACGACAGCAAACGAGACTTCCATAGAGCATAGATGATCCCGAGTCTTATTACACCCTTCGCGTCATTGTTGCCAGATCCTACTCGAAGTCGGCACTTCACCCTCCACAATTCAACGAAAAGGATACAACATTCCATCACACGATCTGGCAAACTTCACTCCGGCGCACAGTGGGTTGTGTCAAGTAGAGAGGTCGGACATGAAATTTTCGACTAAAACTGCAAATTTTGATGTTTATTTCGTCACATTTTAAATTTCAAGGGGTGCTATCGAAGGAAAATTTTACGAGCAAACCGATGAAACCACTTTCAGAACCTCAAATTTTTGTATAAACGGAGTTATAAGCGTTCGAAGTTTCCAAATTTCGTCCGACCTCTCGTATTGACTCGATCCACTGTGCGGCGATCTTGTCGCCTCGCGAGGATCCCGAGGTGACCATTCCTCGAGCCGATCGCGCGACTAACCCGCTAAATAGTCGCGCGGTTTTAATGACTGTACTCGCCGCCGCGGAACCCCCCCCCCCCCCCCCCNGGCTGAAACCCCTCCCCTCGTTGGTCGGCGGGCTAATGCGCATGGTCGCGGCAGTTCGATTTTTTAACAAAATCAACTTAATTATGGCGAGTTTAAGAGGCGTGAAAAATGAATGGTCCCGCTGGCGGAGCGAATCGCGACGAAAAATCGCTCGGCTCCGACCGACGGATGCTGTGGGGGGTGGGAGGGGAAGTGCGAGGGGGGGGGCGCACCGCTGAGAAAAATAAAGACAGCGTTGCCGCTCTTACGGGGTTCCCCGTGGCGAATACAACCTCGCTGAGGAAAAACGTCGTGAGGGCAATGGAGGTGTTGCATGTGTGAGGGATTTGCGATTTGACCATTGATTCTTATGTAAAAGTTTGCGAGAGACACGATGGTGCCACTGGTTTTCTCTGAAATTATCTCGCAAGCTCAAAAAAGGCTCTCAAAGTGAGGCCAAAATGGAGGGGATATCCCACCCTATCCTGACAGTCCACCTCTACATCAAGACAAACTCTCCATGCGAAGATAGGGAGCAAATACATTAGCAGGGTTGCCACTTTATTTGGGGACTCCAAGACTGAAAACACGACAACCTTGCTAATGTATTTGCTCCCTATCTTTGCATGGAGGGTTTGTTTTGATATAGAGGTGGACTCTCAGGGTAGGGTGGGATATCCCCTCCATTTTGGCCTCACTTTGAGAGCTTTTTTGAGCTTGGGAGATAATTTCAGAGAAAACCAGTGGCACTAACGTGTTTTTCGCGAACTTTTACAAAAGAATCAATGATCAAATCGCAAATCCCTCACACATGCAACATCTCCATTGAATGTTACAGACTGTGCCCCTGTGAAATAATATTTTGTGCGAGAAATTACAGATATTGTCCTTCTGTGAGTAAAATTCTCCTAAAAAGAATCACAGGAACAAATTCTTGGGTTTCCTGGGAAATACGCAATTGAAGGTAAGAAACATGGCAACGTCTCGATGTTCGTCGGCCGTTTTTCCGTGGCATGGCAAAAATTTTAATAAGGCAAGGATCGGCAACACCGCAGAGAATTACCGGCGATCGAGCAATCCGCAGTGAATGCGCAGGCAACAGCTGCGCATGACTAAACAACGGAGTTGCCGCGAGACGCGGTCGCGGACTTGAGAAACGACATTCGGATCGGACTGCATGCAAGAGGAAGAACCGAAAAGTAAATCAGAAGTGAACATATTTATATTTATGCAAAAATTATGTATTACGCAATTCCTATGCACATAGTTTCTTTTAGCATAAATACGTCTAAGTGATGTGCACTGAAAATCCGCTGAGTCAATCCTTGAACGATGCATTTCTAGCCTCCTGTTCGCCTATAAGCGTGCCCCAAAGCAGAGCCCCCATTCCATGTTCAAAAGTTCCGGGATTCGGAACATCTTTGTTCCGATTCCTCCCATTCCATGACCGTCAAAAGTTCCGGAAAATGCAAAAGATCCGGAATATTTGGGAAAAGATTCTGGAAAATCTCAAAAGTTCCAAAGGTACAAATTCGGAGAAATGGGAGCACTGCGCCCAACTCAACAACAGGTAGGAATTTTTAATCCAAAATTCATCACAGAACGCTAATTTGAGAGAAAGAGTTCAACTGGGCGTTTTGTAGTCTCTTAAGGGGTTACAGACCTCGGTTACGGGAGGAAAGGGGAGATGAAAAAAATTCGGATTTTCAGCGCTATGTATAGCATCTTAACCTGCCGTGCTAAGGAAAAACGCCGTATGAACATATTGAGAGTTGCCAAATATCCTGATGATAGCCTAAAACTGATGAACCAATCAGAGAGCGGCACAGAGATGACAATACTCTTACGTATATAGGTCCTCAATGCTGCAATCACACGCTGAATGTGGGTGCTGAACGTAGAAGTCATCGGCCCGATGCCTGAATTTTGCGCGTGTGGCGCAAAATTCAGCAACAGGATCTCAGCGTTCATCGGATAATGTCTGATTCGTCTGAACCATTCGAATAGATGTTCGAATTTGCGGAATTTCAGCTGCTAAGCGATGACTGTTGACTTCCATATTCAGCTGTCAAATTCAGCGTGTGATTCCGGCACAAGGTCGGAAGGGGCCTGACATGAGGGGAAAGGTGCGCAAAAATCGGAAAGAGTGCCAAACGTTAGGTATTCATGGCTCCTGCGGAAATGTCGATTTCAAAGGGAATTTCTGAGGAATGTTAAGAAAATTCCCTACACTGGAAAAAAAAANAAAAAAAAAAAAAAAAAAAACACATTGGATCTAGAGTCAAGACTCTTGGAAACATTGACAAGAAAAAAGATACTCTTGATTCAATCGGATTTTTGCTTGATTCAAAACGAAATCCGCTTAAATTAAGAGGCTTGGTTCTTGATTTAGGCTAGATTCTGATTGATTCAAGAGTACTTTTTCTTGTCGATGTTTTTAAGAGTCTGGACTCTAGATCCAATGTGTTTTCTTTTTTTTTTTTTTTTTCCTTTTTTTTCCAGTGTTATCAACAGAAATTTAACAACGACTGACGGCACATGCGGCGTTCTTCCTGAGGACTGGAGTGCAGCTCCGATTGCTCTCGGCGACCGATGCAACGTGCTTCGCGCATCGCTAAGATCCGATTTTACGTCCGATTGAACCGCGACCGTCGCTGCCGCCCGATTTGACCCGCGTCCGACCGCCGTCCTACACAAAACACCAGCAAGTGCATTCGGACGAGCGCCGCGAACTCCACGTATCCAAACGCGCTTCGAGACTCACGTCGAAGTAGACATACTGCTGTTTCCCGTAGGACGGTGCCGGGAACGGGACTCGCGTCAGTTTGGCAGCGCCGCGGTGGTGGCTGTCGAGGTCCGTCGGATGCAAATTTCCGCGTGTCAAATCCCGTCAGGAATGCTGCTCTCCTCGGGAAAAACACCGTAAGTACATTCGGACGTTGCGAAATTATCCCGATAAAAGATTCTTTCGGAAAGAAAAATTAAGAATATTTTTCTCCGAAATTTTCAGGTACAAAACATTGGAGTGCGGTTTAAATCCTCTGAGAAATCGGAGGAAAAATATACACAAGTCTCCTGGAAAATTAATATTTTAAAGAATGAGATTTGACAACGTCTGAATATTTATACGGCGTGTTGTTTAAGCACTGGAGAATGTATTCGATGCCCTCTCGCGAGGCCACTCGACCCGTCACGGCGTTCCGGTGCACTATTTATTTCGGGATCGAATGTCTTGCTTCGGAAAGCGTTGCAACTCGGAAAATTCCCGAGGTTCGATTCCTTCTCTTTTCCCGCTTTCCTCGATCCTTGTAGCTTTTAATTTAATTGGATCGATCGTTTGGATTTAACGAATTCCTCCTGCCGCGCCAGCCCTGGTCTGACGTTGTAAGGAAAAACGCTGTAGGTAGGTACACAGTACGAGAATGAAACCAAAATGTTGTGTTAGTATGGGAAGTATAACACGGAGTAACACAAGCTGTTGGTTAATTTTCTTTGGGCTAGTTTTGTCTGTGTCAAATCGACCAAATCTTTGGTTTGCGGTGATCGAATCTTCGTTGTTGAAAATCTGCGACCGCGTTAAGAACTGAGCGGCAGCAGCCGTAATTGAACCTAGATCACGTCGATGGTAATTCAATGCGCTGGCCACTCGCAAGTCACAAACACTGGGTATTGGGTAAAAATGTAACACTAACGACACAGAGTGACACTAAACGTAGACGTGTAAGCATTTTGAAGTTCCCAAATCTCCTCCCTTTTGCAAAAAAAGTGCAAAAATCATGTAACTCCCATCATTGGACCCCTAATCCAATTACGCTGCACTTGCATAGCACGGCAGGGCTGGTGTAACGAGATGTATTCTGCACTGTTGAAACAAGCCGTATCATCACACAGCCATTGTCGATTTTTTCACTGCTAAAATACGAACTTTCACGAGAACTTGTGACTTTCTTCTTCTGAATTTTCTTTGTAATTTTCAGGGATTTGGACGAGCAAAAATATCTGTAACCTACACTGGAAAAAAACACATTGGATCTAGAGTCCAGACTCTTGAAAACATTGACAAGAAAAAGTACTCTTGATTCAATCAGATTTTTGCTTGAATTAAAAGGAAATCCGCTCAAATTAAGAGGCTTGGTTCTTGATTCAGGCTTAAATCTGATTGAATCAAGAGTATTTTTTCTTGTCGATGGTTTTAAGAGTCTGGACTCTAAATCCAATGTGGTTTTTTCCCCCAGAGT
>NW_017566832.1:2887705-2914718 GCF_001854935.1 Bemisia tabaci | reverse complement strand
GGGGGGGGGGGGGGGGGATTTGCGACATCCGATCGTCCATACAGGTTTCTTCCTTGGCTCCAGAAACGTGGAACTTTCGCGGAGACTTTTGACTTTCTTTTCTCCTGAATTTTCTTGGCAATTGTTTCCTTATAATTTTAAGGGATTTTGTCAAATTCGAGCAAAAATATCTGTAGCATACTGGAAAGTAAATATTTGTTCGGGGGATATTTTGCGACATCCCATTGTCCAGACGGCTTTTCTCTTCGGCTCGCTAGACGTGGAGACGGTGGCGCCGGAGCGGTGACGTGACGCGTGCCCGGCGCGGCGCCCGGAGCTGCCATGCTCCATTAAAAAGGGAACGACGCGACGCGACGCCGACGTCGGACGCCACTTTCGCTTTACTTGGCCATCGCGCCATCGCTCGCTCATCTTCCACGTCGGGACTTGCGCCGGCCACAGCCGACTTTCCCGCCACTTTCCGCTTTCCCGTTCAAAGCCTCGGGGGATGTCTTCTCCAGACTAGAGTCCCTTTATACTGAGAGTCAAGACAATTTGAATCCATTTCTGATTGGTTCCCGTATTTTAGGCCTCCACAGTGTCACAAACGGGAATAAAGATTACATTTTCACCAATTGCAAAGATTATAATCTGGAATGGACCAGGGAATCACGGGTTCGGCNTAATGTGTCATTTAGCCCCGTGGGTGAGGCCAGGCAATCAACATCAGCTGTAAGTTGGCGAAGCCAGATTGAACCGATTGAATAAAACTTTCTAATTGATGCCGCGTCAAATACACCAATGAAAAGGAGGGTAAACAAAGTCTTATTGATGTATCAAACCTTCAGTAATTTCATATGAAATGAAAAAACCTATTTTCTTCCGTTTTGCGGGACTCATTAGCGAGCGTGAATTTTTCCTGTCGAGAAACTCTCTCCTGGGCGCGAGCTTTCTTCTTGTCTGCTCTCCTCACCTCTGCTGCAAGGATAGTATCCTTCACTGTGGATATTATGCATTCTCATCCAGGTTTTCCTTGAAGAATTAAACATGCTTTATCCTCTTCATTTTCCATGATATCTAGAGTATTGCATAAAGCAATGTCGAATAACACGTCGATTTTTGCCGTAAAATCAGTCTCCAAATTCTCTTGAACCAGCGATCGACGGCTAGCATTTTTTGATACGCGCCACCACTCCTCATAAAAATGTAAACATTTTTAAAAACATGGACACTATGTATCACAGGGATTCTACATTTTTCATTCCATATTGGAATTACAAGATCAGAGGTTTTTGACGCACCGCCATTGACATTCATGTGCGAACACTTCACATGATAGAAAAACACTTTAAGCACTTCCAGAATTTGGGGCAATTTTCTTTCATCAAATTTGTCTTAAACTTTTCCAATTAAATTTACACTAATCGCTTTTGATCGCGTAAAGGGCTTACGATTCGACAACATCGCACCTATCTTTTTAATTAGTCCTTAATTAAACCTCTCATGCAAACCTCTCATCAATAGCAGCTTTTATTTCCCGGAGATTTTCAGGGCTGTTCTGTAGTTATGGCAAATTTTCCCCACTTACACTCCTAACCGTACAAACTATATATGTATTTGTCACTCTTTTCATCACTTCCATTTCCTCATCTATATTGAAAAATTATAATGCATTTTCAATATGGATAGAAAATGTGGATGCTTTTCCACTGGATATCCCCCTCCCACCCCACCGTTCGTTAAAGCGGCGATACGCAACCCTGCCGCGCGCGCACGCTCAGCGGCGGGCCGGCCGCGGCGCGCCCCGCCAGCCCATAGCCTCACGTCGTCATTGGGCCGTTGGTGACCTTACGCTTCAAGATACGGCAAAACGGACGGAATTTCTGCCCTGAAAGGGCCATAACTTGCCATTTTCCTTCAGAATTGATGTGTCGCTTGCCAAAATTTTTGAATTTTGGGTTTAGGCCCTTTAGGCCCTTTGAGGCACGGGTTAAAATGTTTTTAAAATTTTTTCCTTTTAGGGGGTTAATTTAGAGACTACATAGAAACTTTTTAGGGGTTGACCAACTTGATTTTCGCAAAACTCAANGGGGGGGGGGGGGGGGGGGGGGATTCTGCGACATCCGATCGTCCATACGGGTTTCTTCCTTGGCTCCAGAAACGTGGAACTTTCACGGAAACTTATGACTTTCATTTCTCCTGAATTTTCTTGGCAATTGTTTCCTTATAATCACTGGGAACAAAACAACACATTGGATCTAGAGTCCAGGCTCTTAAAAACATCGACAAGAAAAAGTACTCTTGATTCAATCAAAATCTAGCTTAAACCAAGCCTCTTAATTTAAGCGGATTTCGTTTTGATTCAAGCAAAAATCGGATTGAATCAAGAGTATTTTTTCTTGTCAATGTTTTCAAGAGTCTGGACTCTAGATCCAATGTGTTTTTTTTCCAGTGCTTATAATTTTAAGGGATTTTGACAAATTCGAGCAAAAATATCCTGTAACCTACTGGAAAGTAAAGATTTGTTGGGGGGAAATTTTGCGACATCCCATTGTCGATACGGCTTTTCCCTTGGGCTGGCGAGACGCTTGGCGGTGGCGCCGGAGCGGTGACGTGACGCGTGGCCGGCGCGGCGCCCGGAGCTGCCATGCTCCATTAAAAAGGGAACGACGCGACGCGACGCCGACGTCCGACGCCACTTTCGCTTTACTTGGCCGTCGCGCCATCGCTCGCTCATCTTCCACGTCGGGACTTGCGCCGGCCACAGCCGACTTTCCCGCCACTTTCCGCTTTCCCGTTCAAAGCCTCGGGGGATGTCTTCTCCAGACCACGCTCAAAATAGAACCGTGTCGTGTCAACCCAACTTCCACCGATACCGTACACTAGAAAAAAAAAACACATCGGATCTAGAGTCCAGACTCTTAAAAACATCGACAAGAAAAAATACTCTTGATTCAATCAGAATCTACCTTAAATCAAGAAACAAGCCTCTTAATCTGAGCGAATTTCTTTTTGATTTAAGCTTGAATCTGATTGAATCAACAGTCCTTTTTCTTGTCAATGTTTTCAAGAGTCTGGACTCTAGATCCAATGTGGTGTTGTTTTTTTTTTTTTTTTTTTTTTTTTTTTTTTTTTTTCCCCCCCCCCCCCGTGTACTTACTCTTCGTTTAACACTGGAAAAAGAGTCTCTTGAATCCTGCACTGGAAAAAAACCACATTGGATCTACAGTCCAGACTCTTGAAAACATTGACAAGAAAAAGGACTGTTGATTCAATCAGATTTAAGCTTAAATCAAAAGGAAATCCGCTCAAATTAAGAGGCTTGGTTCTTGATTCAAGCTGAAAGCTGATTGAATCAAGAGTATTTTGTCTTGTCGATGTTTTTAAGAGACTGGACTCTAGATCCGATGTGCTTTTTTTCCAGTGTGAGTCCAAACTTCCTAGAAACGAAGAAAGCTGCGCCCTTTCAGTTTCTTGGGCATATAGTCACCTTCCGGCCGAAGTATCACAAGCGCCATGCGACGTTTAAAAATGTCCACCGTCATTTTATTTTTTTACAGAGAAATTGTTAGTTGAATTTGTTTGAAAAATTCAGAGAATTTCATCGGTAGCACAAAAAAAAATAAGTGAACTTTTCGGACAGATTCGTTGAACAATTTCACTGTAAAAAATAAAATGGCGGCGGAAATTGTGGACGTCGCAAGGCGCTTGTGCATATTCGACATGTCCGTGATCTCCTTAAGTGAGCGCTCCAGCTCGAGCTTGCCCATAATCTAGGAGAGATTATTCTCGCGGAGACTTGAACGCAAGGATAGAATTGCAAGCGGCGAAAAATAAAAGCAACGCTCTGAACTTTCCCGCAGCTGTGTCCGAAAACTCTAAAATCTCTAGAAATTCGAGAATTCTCCCAAATTTTTTCCGACTTTCCGGGTGCTATTTCGGAAAAAGGTTCTCACAATTCGCGAGAAGTAATGGGTGTGTAGTTTGACGGCTCACCAGCAGTTTCACACAGCGTTTGTTTGTTGCAAGCAAAAGCATGGAGTGACATATTCGTGTTTTTCCATGATACAACTATACGTGCTCTCCGGTGAGTTTGTTGCCTATGCGGCACGATTGAAGGCGCACGCCGCACACACGGAGCACGATACCTACCCGTAGGTTCACAAAGCGTTTGATTGATCATAAAATCATGGAGAGATATGATCGCGTGTTTATCGACGATACAACTATGCGTGCTCTCCGGTAGGTTTGTTGCATATGCGTCAAAATTGAAGGCGAAATTCAAGTAAACGATATCTGCCAATAGTATAACATCGCCCATCGTTCATTGGTTAAGTTAATGTATACAGCGGGATGATATCAATTTCTCGTTTTGATACAATTAAGATGAATTTTGCTATTTCAGCTTTTTCAGTGATTTCATCTGAAAGAGATTGAACGAATTTTGAAGGAAACTCGGTTTCTAAAGGTTTACACTTACTGCTCTCTTCACTATCACGACAGTTGTGGTCTCAATAGACGCATTTAGTGTGGCGTCACATCTCGATTTAATTTCAATATCTCGAAAGTCGAAATGTGCCCCAACAAACGAACTCAACGTTCGTCCGAAGACTAAGTACTATGTCACGAGCTTATTATATTATCAATTCGTGTGTATGTGGTCTCAAACGTTTTGGAAAATAACTAGCTTTCATAATTTAACGGTTTCATGGATTAATGTTTCAGTTTTGGGCTAGTTTTAGCATTCTTTCATCAATTGTTCATTTTGGAGGTTATGTTTGTTTGTTGGGGCACATTTCGACTTTCGAGATATCGAACCAACAATATCGCTCCGTGACGTTACCACTAAATGCGTCTATAGTGTTGAGCGACTGAGAACGCTGCTAACACGATGCGAGCGCCGACTTGGTCATTTACAGGTCTTGGTGAGCGGAGGATGGGTTGGCGAAGAGGCCGGCCGAAAGCGCGCTGCTCGCCCGCGCCGCGCCGCGGTGTGACGCTGCGTATCATGGACCGTTTTCCGCTCGCACGCATTCACTGATGAATAAGTGACCATCATTTTTCTCCCGTCGGGACGCTCGCCGCTTCGTCGTTGACATTTATCGCTCATCAGTTCAACGTAGCTTTATCTGAATGAACCGCGCATTTGCAGGCTAATTACGCGGCGCAGTGCTGCCACCTGGTGAAAAATCAACAAGTCGGAACCTCTTCCTGAGCCTTTGTTCTTATTTCAGTACCAATAGGAGTTTATGAATGCAAGAAAGAGGTCAGAAGAGGTTTAGGTTGTTTCTAACGTATTTTAGGTCGCTGAATCCGAATTTGATGCTTCCCACCGAATCAACCTCATGCGTTTTCCGGAAAACTGCCGAAAATCACGTTTTTACGCGCTTTTCCAAGAATAAACAGCTTAATATTCGGTGGAATGTAAAATTAGTTATCAGCAAAGTTGTAGCCGAGTAATACCTATGTGAAGAGTTCAAAATTTCCCCATTCGCTCATCGTGATTTTTAAGTCAGTTTCCTTGAGACAGCACCGCCTCGTTTGAAAACATTCCAGTATATTCAAGGAATTTTCAAAGAGCCGTACTTAAACATTGTCCCCACGGGAAGTTTCATGGGATCTTTGTGTCTCAGGGAAAAATCTCACTTGCGAAGTGGGGGAAAATATTGAGTTAGTCAATACTAATCACATTGCCAACTAAGAGTCCTTGTGGAGTCCCAGGAACGACTTAAAAAGAAGAAGAATAAATTTTGTTGTGTAGTTCAACGGGGAAAAAAGCACAGAAGTTTCATTCCTGCGACTCGAACTTGGGAAAAATGCCGTGAAACGTCCCGTGGGGGCAAGGCCTCGAGTCTCGAGTGAGATTCGAGGTGAAAAATCCAGAGCGGACCTAGATTAGGCAACAAAATTCGGCGAATAAAAGCGGGCACGGTTGAATTCTACTTTCGGACGGTCAGCTCACGATGCGAGCAGCAGATGACCTGTCACTCTTAGCGCGGAGCTGGCTCCCGGGCGGCTGGTTTTCCGCCCACCGCCCACCGCTTTGGCGATATTTTGTCGGCTATTAATATTCGGTCACGATCCGGCCAGCCGAGTGGTCGCATCACTGACAGAGATGCATTACCGTCCAACGAGGGTCTCAGAACCAACATGCTAACCGAGGCTACGGTCCGGTCCGTCCAACTGTAGCTACGAGTAGTTACGGCCGTGTTTTTGTGCACAGGAGGAACGTCGTAACAGCGTTACAACAAGCACTGGAAAAAAAACACATTGGATCTCGAGTCCAGGCTCATGAAAACATTGACAAGAAAAAATACTCTTGATTCAATCAGATTTAAGCTTAAATCAAAAGGAAATCCGCTCAAATTAAGAGGCTTGGTTCTTGATTTACGCTAGATTCTGATTGAATCAAGAGTACTTTTTCTTCTCGATGTTTTTAAGAGTCTAGACTCTAGATCCAATGTGTTTTTTTTCCAGTGCAAATATTCCCCGATAAAAATTTTTAGATTTCAGAGCAGTTTTTCAGAGTGATGTACCGCTTTAAGCAGACAGGAACTAAGCCACATCCGCTATTGCCATTTAACTGAGCAACTTAATTTTTTACATAGAAACGATTGTGTGAATTTTCGGGCATATTTCAGTGAATTTTCTGCATAGTGCAGAGAATCACCACAAACGTTCTCTTAGAAAAATTATATTGCACCGTTAAATTTTGCATCCTGCATCACCTTCAATCCTATGCCAGAATTCATCGTTTTGCCTGCAAACAATTTTAAGTACAGAGCTTTCAGTGGGTAAAAAGCTCTTACAAAACAGAGCAGATAAGAGTGAAATGGGGAGGAAAATAATACGAATAAGGCTTCACTGAGGAATGTACGGTCATCAGCCAACGCCTCCAAATGAAAAAATTAACACACAGACAGGAAATAAATTTTTTTAAAAAAAAACGTACCTCCAAATTCCACGTCTGGAATTCACGAAAAACTCGTCTGCTTCCTGTCCTCCGCTGAATACCGCGCCTTATTCCCAAAAGCCCCGCCCCCATTCGGGGATCCAACGAGGAGAAAGCAACATTTAAACCTATAGAGATATGTCGATTCTTGGAGGGGCCAGGTGCAGGGATTTAGAGCTGAGGTTTGAGGGAGCATCATAAACGGAGTCGCATCGGCGCGCGAGGCGGAGGCCCGGCGCGGACTTTCATGCCGCTTCGATCAGTGCGCCGGGGGAGCGCATATGCCGTTGAGGCGGCTTCACCTGGTGAAGCCGACTCCCGGCTCCTTTTCTGATGCTGCATCAGTTTTGATGCTGAGTCCAGCATCAAAATTAGCGGCTTCAATTAGCAGACGCGTCGGACGCCAGCGCCCCGGCGTGAGCCACCGCGCCAATGGGAAACGTAAACAAAGGGGTGTTCCGCGAATTCATCGCCGAGTCCGAGGGTCGCGGTCTTCTGGGACAGCCCCGTCGGTAATTAAGCTGGGTGGCGGGTCCGAAAATTGAGGCCGTATCGGGCCGCAAGCCGACGGTCCGGCCTCAGAGGCTGAGGCCCATGTTGGTCCCTGAGCCAGCATCAAACCTCAGCATCAGCGCTTGAGGCTGGCTCGGTCGGCTCTCCAGCATCGGGCTTCAATGCCCGAAGCCGGCGGCCGGCAGGTTGAGCGCATCAGGCTCGGAGCCGTATGCCCGAACGGCCGCTACCTGGGCATACGGCATTGATGCTGAAGCTACGAGTCGATGCTGTACAGCATAACCTCATGAGGCGCCTCAAATGCCTGGCCAGTTGCTCCGACGAGAATCGATTATTTAACATTGGTTTAAATGGAGGAAATCCGGTGATGTCAAATTGCTGGATCCGCCTCTGCTTTCTTTCTTAAAAAAAGATCTGTACAGAGCAAACGGCTGTTGTTACGCAATCGCTCAGAGCCACTATCGAATGCGTTTCCGAGGTGAAAGGGGGTGGGCGAGGGAGCCACCAAATGGGGGGAGGGGGAGGGGGGTTAGCCGGCGGCGTCCGTGTGTCTGGTGCGTCCGCAGCCGCGAGGTCGTTGAGCCTACCGCACAGTGAGCTGGAATACTCAAAGATTCAGACAGACGGAGGGAAGATGAGAATTTGAATGTTGACACATTTTTCTATACACAATTTGGAGGTTTGAGTGTGAATATGAATTTCTTTCCTGGATATCTTAGAAGGACACTTCATTGAATTCTGGGGCGGATTCAAGGGTGGTCTAGGGGGCGTACACCCAAAAAAAGAAAGAAGAAAAAATGAAGAAACTGAGAGGAAAAGAAGGAAAGACTCTTCCCGGGGTGTCTAATTTGTTTTTCATTTTGGGAAAGCCTGATGAAATCCAGATGTTTCCTGATTTGTGACTGCTAAATCCTGAATTCAAAATTTTTCCAAATCCTGACTTCACACAAGGCGAATGTAATTTCACAAATTAAAAACATCCGATCGGACGGCCGACTTTTCTCGAATCCTGATTTCATGACCGATTTTTCCTCAAATCCTGAAGAGGTCAGGATTAAATCCAGATTGACTTCAAATCCTGCCGAAGTCAGGATTAAATCCAGATTGACCTCAAATCCTGATGCTAGACACCCTGCTTACATTTGGCAAATATTCATGACGAAATTAGCTCAAACTGCACATTAGATGCTTTAAAAATTCAAAAATTCTCTAGGGGAGGCCCCCGAACCCCACTTTTGTACCCCTCCGTTGGAAGTGCCTAGATCCACCTATGGTTTTAGTACAATTAAATTGCCTGAAAATTTCAAAAAAATATAAACCCGAGTTTCTCAGTATATTTGAATTTCATCCAAAGAAGTTTGATTAAGTTCAAATATTCATACCGCGTTTAATCTTAGCATCGCAGTGCGAAACATTCCGCGACAGACATCAGCCGTGGTTAAAGCAATCAAAATTTAGCCTTTTAAACCATAGAAGCTTTGAGCAGGAGTATATTGTTCAAAAATTCAATATTTTCATAAGCTTCATTTTCAAAAGAAAGTTTGTATGTTGAGAAATTTCAAGCGTCTTTTAGTATATTTCGAAATTTCCTTAGATTTTTCTTGATCATTGCATCACTGGAAAAAAAACACACTGGATCTAGAGGCCAGACTCTTGAAAACATTGACAAGAAAAATACTCTAGACTCAATCGGATTTTTGCTTGAATCAAGAACCAAGCCTCTTAATTTGAGCGGATTTCCTTTTGTTTTAAGCAAAAATCTGATTGAATCAAGAGTACTTTTTCTTGTCAATGTTTTCAAGAATCTGGACTCTAGATCCAATGTGTTTTTTTTTCCAAAGATGGTCATTCAAAACAGAGTTCAAGCTGTAACGTTGAGTCGTTTTCCCCAAAAAATAAACTGTTCCTGCAACTTTTGACTTTACCCACCATATTCCCACCGACCCAGCGAGTGGTGGACCAGAATCAACGCGCGCGGGAGCACCAGCATTCACAGTTGTCAGATTGGGCTTAAAAATCAGGATTCTCCCCGTAAAACTCAAAGCAAAAGCTCATTTCGTCACGCAATGGGGCAACCTCGGGAGTGCTCTCGGTCCGAAAAGTGTTGTCAGTCAAGATGCCACTATAGCGGTCGATTACCATGATAATGAGCCGCCAGTTGCCCATTGCCCCCCCCCCTCCCCCCTCGCCGCCCATTCAAAAAGACCGAATGGGTTGAAGTCTTTAGCCGCCCCTAATTACGCGTCTGTTTGACCGACCGATTCCCCCGAACGCGCGCTGATTGATTGAGGGGATTTGTTATTTCCGCGCTGAACTAGGATGCTGCCGTGCTAAGGAAAAATGCCATATGAGCCTTTAAGCGTTGCCGAATTTTCTATGACAAATCACAGATTTTCAAGAAAGTTTGTGCATATCTTTCTTCCGATTTCTCAGATAATCTTGTTTGAAATTTGACCTGAAAATTTCAATGAAAAATATTCTCCAGGATCTATACCATGGTACCTGGTGGATCATCAATACCAGTTGGAGCAACTCTACCATGACAGATTCCTGTGGAGAGAAGGCGTCGCAGAGCGCTCTACACTGAGAAAACACTATGGCTTATAAACCTATTAGAGGTAAATATGGAACACCACTAATAGTAGTACCTCTACATATAATAATAGCACATATACCTTAGTTATGGTACGTGTACCTTAATTAGGTACAGAGACCTTAGTATGGTTCACAGACCGAGAATCATTAGTTTATTTACGACTATTATAGGTGTTCCATATTTACCTCTAATAGGTTTATAAACCATAGTTTTTTCTCAGTGTAGCGCGCCGTAAAAGCGATTTTTACATACATACAAATATTGAAAATTGTCCCTAAAAATGAACAATTTATCGGAGAAAACTTGGCAACCCTGGAATCCTCATACGGCGTTCTTCCTTAGCACGGCAGGATGGCCCATCGTCTATTACGAAATGAAGTCTGGAAAGCAATTTTCGCGAGGAATATTGATGATATTTCATCGTCTCGAGCCTGACTTAGTGCTCAAAGGGAGCGGAATAGTTCGGAACCTGAATCTAGGGGCTTGGAGAACAATAAGTGCAGTTTTTGCTATTTCAAGACATGCGTATTAAAACATTTTAGAATTACACGGAGACTTATGGGAAAAAGGAAGTTTAAAGTCGTTTTCTGATGCTTTAAAGATGGACTTTAGCCAGAAGAAGGAAGAAGAGGTAAAAGAAGAGGATTAAACATGGGGACCTCTGAGAAATCAAAGAAGTGTGAGAAATGTTGGCACCCATACGGCTGGTGCGCACTTTTCGCGCCTAGAGCCCCTTTTTACTGAGAGTCAAAACAACACCCCCTCATGGAGTCACAAACAGGAATAAAGATTACAGAAATTGAACGTTTTTTGTAATCTTTGATCGGCCCATTCTCAGATTCCTTTCTCGGTTCCTTCTCTCATTCCGTTTGTTCCTTGCCGAACCCGTTATTCCCTGGTCCATTCCAGATTATAATCTTTGCAATCGGTGAAAATGTAATCTTTATTCCCGCTTGTGACACTGCGAAGGCCTAAAACACGGGAAAAAATCAGAAATGGATTCACATTGTCTTGACTCTCAGTATAAAGGGACTCTAATCGCGCCCATCAAAACGGGGCCTGCCCCTCCAATGACGACGCTGCTGTAGTTAGACAAACGATCTCCGAACAGAGCTAGTCAGTTAAGTTATCCGCTAATTACGCCTGTCTCCGTGCTGCTTTCGTCCACGCACCACGCACCCATGGCTCGAAACCTCGGCGCGCGAGCAGAGTCCAAGAGAAACTCCAGTGGCCGGACAAAGGAACTCCGTGGGTCGCTCGGGTCCGGCCGTGGCCTCTAGATTCTCGGTCTCACAATCAGCGACGATGAGCGATGAGCCCGGCGTTGGCCCCGTCGAGGAGGAAAACAGCGCCGAAAGCCCAACTGCCAATGACAAGCGCACAATGGACCAAGACTCCGCGCTCAAGTTCGAGCTAGTGAAACTCGCCCACCCGGATGAACCCCCCGCTCTGCGCTGCCAAATTTTACCGCGAGCTTGCAAATCCGCCAAACCAACCGTCCACTTTCTCGTTTTCTTTCTCGTTTCGTTGAGTATTCTATTATCACCTCCGGAGTTAGAGGCCCTTAACTACGCTTTACTATACAGGGTGATCCAAGGTTAAACGGCCACACTGCAGGAGCCGAAACACCCCAAAACCCCCTCTTTAAATTGAGATTTCGATTTTTTTTTAAAGATCATTCATGAATTCAGGGCATAAAAGTACAGAGGGGTGGACAGATATGTGAGCTTTGTTCAAAATCGTTGCCAAAATTCAGGAAAAACGATTTACTTTCCGATTTCTTTTCGGGGGAGGGGGGGAGGGCTGTAGCTCCGACTGAGGGAACTTTAGGAAAACCCTTTATACAATAAAAAAAATGTTATTTTGACACGTGGAACAAACTCCTGCAGTTTGGTCGTTTAACTCAGGATCGCCCTGTAGAGCTTTACTTTTGGCGCGTATACGTAGTATACCGCCTTTGCGATCGTTTCGAACCCTGCTCGATACAATAACCGAGTCCCTTAGTTCCTTACCGAAAAGTGACTACCGCGAACTTCTGAGATTTTCCAAAGCGTGTAAAAAGTTTATTTATCCATCAATAATTATGATTTAAAGTTGTTTCTCATTCTGGGGGTCGCTAGTTTATGTGCAGTGAATACCAAGAGTCTAAGTTACTTGGTTTTTTTAAAAAAAGCCTAAGAATGCGACGCGCTGATTTAAAATATGCATATATAAGCAGAATCAAGCGAATTGATTCGAGGATGGCTGAGCAGGTCGGCACTCTCGGAATGAGAATCTAACTCCTCCGTTTTGTTCAAAACGTTGCTTTGACAGATCTGTAACCTCGGTTATACTTTTCAAAAGTTGGTACCCGTGCTCTGAAAAACCCAAATAAGCCAAGTTCGTGTAACTATGGTGTCGTTGCCTCGACCGGGCTGTGCTGTGTTGCCAATTGTTGGAGGATAGGTTACTTGCCCGGTGGTGGCTACCGCCACTCATGATAGTGCAATCTGTGATGAGCCTCGAGACTCATTAGACCATTAGCTAAACGTGGCTCATACAGGAATCCACTTACCCCTCTCTTCCCCACGCTCCTGATCACTGCGTCGGCGTCTCGACGAACAATAGCTAATGACGGTCGCCAAGCGAGGCCGGGATCCTCAGCCCCTCGCCCAATTACTTACGCTTCATTAACCATTTCACCGTCACGCTAGGATTCGTCCAATTTTAAAAAAAAATTGTTTCGCGAGTTTTTAGCAATTTTTTCCTTACTTTCCGTTAAAACACGAATTAAAAGAGGTCTCATTCATAAAAATCGGCCAAATAGAAGAGAAGTTACAGTATTCGAAATCCGAAGAAATCAACAAAACTTCTCCAAACAAAAAATAAAATGAAGGGGGAAAAAAAGAAATGTATAAATTACAATTTAATATGATTGACCTCAGAATGTGACAAGCAATTCAATTATAAAAATGAGAAAAAATTGAGTGAAATTACAAAAAATTAGCCTCTTGCAAGGGGCTTTCTTGTATGAGTTTTGACCTGAAGACAAGTAAATCCCGTTATATTATTAAAACGAAATTGACTCCATAGTTTAATGCCTTAGTTTCTTGAATACGATTATTTTAAGCACTCGAAAATTTATACCAGCAATTTTACCCATGGGGTGATTTCCTGAGAGCTGATAATATCACGAATTTCTCATAGAGCCCTTCAAAAATGGCTTGCTTTTTGGGCAGCCGATTCGGCCATCAAACCGGGGTTTAAATGGAAGCTGATAATAACACAAAGCTCTGAGAAAAATTTTGAGATGAGTATAGGAACGGTTTGTAAATTACGAGGAGAGGCGGGCATTCTGTTCAGCATATCGATACATAAGTATTTTCACACGTAGAATTTAATTTTCACGTCAGGGAGTCGACATATTTTGATTTTTTTTATTTTATACGGAAAATTTATGGTTTTTCGGGATTGAAATTACTTACAATTGTTTCATGAAAAATGAATGCACCCAAAATGACTATAGCATTTTGACTTTCACATACGTGCACTCACTAAATTGATTGGTAAATTCAAAGAGTGGGTACATCGACCTGGTATATCAAGTCTCTGCGATTTTTTACGGCAAATCGGTAGATTTTCGGGATGTGGATTGCTTACTTTCAATTCATGAATGAATAAAGCATGGACATGGTTGAGCTTCTTTGCATGAAAAGACGTTTAAAATAACAAAATCAAGACATATTTAAGACAATTGCATTTATATCGAGTCAATTTCTTTTCAATAATATAACGGGATTTATAATACCGGTGATTTGGGTATTTTAGCCCCAAAATACCTTTAAATCGACTTTATCTTCTAGGAGTTCGACAGAATTTTTCCTTTCTTCGCTTAAATTTTTCCGTAGCACTTTTCTTCAAGAATCTGAAAAGATTTTGCTTGAGGCAGATCAAAAAACTTAAATTTGTTCGAATAGCTTTCTAGATTCACAATACACGGTCTCGTGAAGGTGCGTCGTTGACCTTGCAGTGTTGGATCGTGAATTCTCTTGTTGTGCTGCTTGCCTTTTTTGAAATCTCTGTAAATGAAAACTAAAGGGGTTGATATGTGCGAGTTAATGACGCGCCTTATCAACACATTGTGTTGGAGTTCACTGCTTGTTTACACTAATGCAGAGGCACTAAAAATCTGAGTACACTTTTGGAGTGTGGGGAAAGTTTAGTTCGGAGGTAAACGTTGTTTTTTTTTGGCATAAAATGAATTTTGAGGGAAACTCGATTTCGAAGATTTGGCAAATACTGATCCCTTTGCTATCACGGCTGAGTGGAGGGTCCTTGTCTCTGGTTTATCCTGTGGAGGTGTAGTTTAGGTTAAGCTCATTTCGAATTCTGATTGGCTACGACGATGAGCAGACGCTGCCGGAATCTAGCAAAGTAGGATCTCAAACATTCTACTGTCTCTGGTCAAACTCTCCTCATAAACGCACTCTAGGATGGCCGTTTCGCAGTCGACGAGGACGAGCAAGAAGCGAAAAACCCACCGTGACCTCGCTTGCATTTTGGCAACTCGATAAGGATGAATGGCGGAGCGACGAGCTCTCTCACGATTAGTGTGATTAATGGCGGTGCGGTTCCCCGTTCCGGCCGGGGACGAGGGAGGCGCGTCTTAAAGACTGTAATCTGTGCAACGGGAAAAGTGTCCACGTTGGATAAAGAGCCGGGCAGCTGAGCGGGAACACCGGACGAACCGAGATGGACAACACGTCACGTTGACTCCCACTCGAACAAGACATCCGGGTCCATTCATGGCGCAAAGTTTCCAGATTCACTAAAACTTCCGTTGCTAAAAACAGCGCCCTCGGAGGGCTATGATTTATCGTCACAAGAAAAGATTTCCCTCAGCGGTTCCTCTGTGTCCTCAGAAAGGTACTAGCACGGAGAGAACACAGAGGTGGATCCAGCAACTTGACAACACCGGATTCCCTCCATTTAAACCTATGTTAATTAATCGATTCTTGTCGGAGCACCTGGCCCCTCCAAGAATCGATATATTTCCATAGGTTTAAATAGAGAAAAACAATGTTGTCAATTTGCCGGATCTGCCAATGAGAGAACAGCGTCGGGTTTTACGAACCGAAAAATTCAGGAGGTCAACTTAGTAAACCCGTTAACTGAACTGCATAGAGCCTCCTATAGTAATTGTGCGAAATTTAGTCGGGGAGAAGGCAACGGAGAAGGTGGAATAAGGTTAGCGATTTGAAAAATTAGATGAAATCAGAGACCGTCATGATGACAAGGCCATCTTTACAAAAAATACACTGAGAAAAGGTATGAGAAAACTAGGAATTTTGACATCTCTATGAAGGAGTCGTTTCATTGTACAACTTTTACTGTTTATGATTTCCTCTTTGAAAAATAATAGAGTACAAACTTACAGACCAGTCAGACCTTGGTTTTCAAGGTGTGGAAGAATGGTTGAAGAAGTTTCATTACCTGCAACAGACAAAAAAGAAAAATGTTCGAATTAATGATTTTTGAATTTGCGGATTTTCGGCGCGTTCATTCAACCTTTCACTTGCTCTTCATTGCAAAAAAAACTGTACAATAATTAGGTTTGGAGTAACTGTAGAGCAGTAAATGCAAACGGCGTAAAGCGCATCTAATCATTGACTTCTCATGCTTTCCTCGTACAGTTACAAAAAGAAATTCAAACGTCCGGGATTCAGCAAAGTGGCAATTTTTTTTAAAATTATTAATATTATTTTTGAATAAAATAAAATTCGTCCAGAATAACCAGCGTGTTTAGATTTTCACACGAGCCTCCGATGATAAAACGTGCTCGAAGATGCTTGAATTCTTATCCGATCAGATCATTCTCCAGATAAATTCTCGGTTCATTTTTTTCATCGCGAGAATGATCCCCCAGTTTTCGCTATGATCACAATATACTGCCGCGCTTCGGAAAAGTGCCTTATGAACCTTCAGCCGTTACCAAAGTTCCGTTGATACAAGACGAATTTTCGGGAGACATGTTAATATTTTTCTCACAATTTTTCAGAGAATTTTATTCGTAATTCGTCCTACAGTCTGAAAATTCCAAGGAAAAATATTCATATCATTCTTCAAAAATAAACACTTTCCGAGAGGAAATTTGACAACATTCGAACGCTCATACGGCGTTTTTCCTTAGCACGGCAGGATAGGCGCCAGGCGAAACATTTTAATTGAGAAAAGAATAACGGTAAACAGTCAAAACAGACACCGACCTTTGAAACGCCCCAAAACGGTGCCACCGAGCGACGCGCAGCAAAAAGAAAAATACGGCTGAAATAAATCAAAGCCGTGGATTTCGTAGCTCCGTCGAAAGGAAGTAAAGACTCAAGCACGCCTCAAGACGAACCCCAACGTCCGTAAGACTCCACGTCTGCGCGGAACGGGAGATACGTTGTTTCGCCGTCGGAACGCCGCGCGCCGGATTCCGCGAACGTTGAACTTGGGTGGAAATTGGCCGAACGGAGGGACCGAACCGATAATTACCATTCCGTAACCCGCGATTAATCCACGCTAATTCCGAAAGATGACCGACAGTTTACAGAGTTGCGTTTAGCGAGAACCGCGCATCTACTCGGGGTTTCTGGACTGGGTTGCGCGGTTTTGGATCGGCGCAGTGCCGCGGAGGCGAACGAATTCCACGCTGGCGAATCAAAACTCGAAGAGTCAACAGTCGACATACACAGACCGTGAAAATGATGGATGAGCGTATTAGCACGTTGTTTCAGCTGTGTATTGCCACTGGCGGATCCACCTTACCAAAGTCTAAGTCCAAAAATTAAGCTTTGAGGAAACGGACCCGGTGGTTTGCCGTATAGTGTTACCGAAGAGAATAATAAATGCAGCAAAGTTTTCCTCCGCGATTTGTTTAACTGTCGCACACTGGACCGAATCAATTGGACAAAATCTGGAAACTTTGAAAGCTAATATTTTCGAAAATGTGAGATAAAAAAGCTCAAGAGTGATTCCAGTGGTTTTTACGTGAAATTGCCTTTCGGTTACACCCCATGAAATTTAATTTTTGACGAAATACACATCAAAATTTGGGATTTTAGCCAAAAATTTCATTTCTGACCTCTTCTATTAGCTCCACCCACTGTGTGTCGTAAGTTTTCCGCATTTCTCTTGGAAATCAATGATATTATTCAAAATTCAAGAATTTTATATACAATTACGTAAGAAAGGCTTAGGAAAAGAAGGACAAAACTAACCAGAATCTGGCTACCTAACTACATCTGGCGTTGCTGTGCGTGTTTTGCTGATTTTTGCGCGTAATCAGAGGGAAAATCAGTGAAATGCGCTGTTGGAGATGCACGATAGGTGTCAAGTAAAAATAAAGTTTGCACTGAAAAAAGACTCTCGGATCCAGAGTCCAGACTTGAGACCAGATGAAATTTGACAAAAAAAAAAGAAAAGAAAAATTCTTGATTCGATCGGATTTTCGCTTGAATCAATCCGCCTCAATTAAGAATCTTGGCTCTCGATTCAAGCAAAAATCCAATTGGATCAATAATATTGTTTCTTGCCAAATTTTTTAAGAGATTAGACTCTGTATCCGAGAGAATTTTTTCCTGTATGCGGCTGGAAATTTTGTGACGTTGAAATGAACTTCTAAGTTCTTTCGTCCGGAAACAACGCCTTTTCATTCCTCGCAACCGCAGTTGAATCAGTGGAGACGAAAACACACCAACTCGAAAAAATGAAAATAATCAGGACACACACAAAACTGCACAGTGGGTGAAGAAGTTAGCCCAAGAAAAATATTTTTGGTGCCCAAGGACAAGCACTTAAGGACACTTAAAAGGTATAAGCTGCAACAGATGCGCTAACTTCAATGACCTTTAGGAAAATCGACTGCCTTTAATGAAAATTGAGCATTTTCAAGTTGCGGAGTTGGTGTGTTTTCGTTCTCACCTCACTGATTCAGTTGCATCGGAAAGATTAATAACCATTCTCGCCCCCTTCTTCCTCCCTGCCCCCACCTCACTCTTCAAGGTAAAAATGAAGGTGAAATGCCCGACGGGGGGTAAGGAAGTCGAAACGAAGCGGAGGGGCGGGCAACGTCGACATTCTACGGGGGACAACAGTAAGCACATTTCGGCGTGAGCCATAAGGTGCGTAAGGATATATGACAATTACGGTTCACTTCGAGATGCACAATAATTGCACATACTGCCACCTATCGTAGTCTGGCAGGGCAGGATGTCTCATTGAAAAGGAACCAAAGGAGACAGAGCTGGCTGACACGTATTTACTGTAAACACCGCGTGTATTTGCCCAACATCGACTGACTATCTTCATTTTTACACGTGACGTCGCGAGTGTGTGCGTGAGGCTGAGCCCCCTTCCCCCAGACTGCGTCCCCCTCCTTTCATCGCGTGCACCGCTTTCGAACAAAGGCCTTTGGGGACTTTTTGAAATGAACCTTGTCACTCTTTTCACTGCAGTATAAATGGTGTGTCTGATATTATTATTTAAAAATTCATAATACACTTTCCTTCGAAGTGAATGTCTCACTAAAATTAAGGTAGTTAGATTCCAGATTATATCGATGGCGAAAGAATGAAACCGCGTGTCTCCATTTGTGACGTCACAGACTACCTCATACTTCATTTTTTTCTTTAGAAAACTAGCCAAGGTAATTCCTTCAAAACTTCCCTCAATGTCTTCATCTGATGGCACAACATTTTGTGTACATTCTAGGCTATACAGTCTCTTGTTCATCTTTGAAAAAATAGGAGGTGGTCTGCGTTGGACCAAAGAGGTAGGTAATGGACTAACGAACGGCAAGCCTGTCGTTAGTCCATAATTTTCTCCCTTAGGCTATAGGAACCACCTACATCAACCGATAGGATTGCTCCATCCATACTCACTGGAAAAAAACATATTGGATCTAGAGTCCAGACTCTTGAAAACATTGACAAGAAACAAAACTCTTAATTCAATCGGATTTTTGCTTGAATCAAAACGAAATCCGCTTAAAATAAGAGGCTTCGTTCTTGATTTAAGCTAGATTCTGATTGAATGAAGAGTACTTTTTCTTGTCGGTGTTTTTATGAGTCTGGACACTAGATCCAATGTGTTTTTTTTTTTTTTTTTTTTTTTCTCCAGCGAGCTCCGTATGTCTTCTTGGTCTTTATAGCTTTATCTATCAATTTCAATAATCAGCCCGCTGAGGACAGCTTCTTGGGGGACAAAAGTGTTCCTTCGAGACGGGGGACACGATTTCAACGACTATGTTTCTAATGACCTCGTTGGTCTCAACATCAATCGCAACCGAAGTCCGTCTGCTCTGAGAGTGTGCTCAAGTCAAACATATGATGCGTAGAGAAGCGATTGCACCGAGGCGTTTAATTCTGTTCGATGATGTTCGGGTCGGCATTGTAACGCCAGGGTAATTGCTCTGAATTCTCTCTACGTGCGTGGCTTTCCTCACGAAAGGGGCGGGACACCCCCCCCCAACCCCCACACTGATTCACTTCACAGTGCGATGCTCATTGCTCAGCCATACTGACCATCACGCATCCGCAAATCAAGTTAACTGCACGCAATCTCGTTTCAACTGCCGGAGAAAAATGTGTGAATGTAAGACGGAGGATACGAGGAACATTTTGAATTTTGAGTGAATCTACTCAACTCGAACTTGAATCAGTACGATCAGGAATGCCACAAAATTTAGAAAATGAAATTCTCTGACATATCCCTCGCGGATTTTGAACTGCCCGCTCACAAGAAACTCACACCTCTACGTGAGTCAAATCGCCCACTACAACGGTTTCAGCAAGCCTCTCAATCGAGCAATGTTAATTTCTCACCATGTGTTGTCCAAACTATAAGCATTATGCTGTGGCTGAGCCAAAGCGTCAAGATTGAGGTTGCCAGATTTTTTTATCGCTGAGACGTTCATGATAACGTCTAGCGCGCGATGTGAATCACGTGGAGCATTGAGTTTTCATGAGCGGGTAGTTTCAATTCACGTACCGAGAATCATAAAATATTTTAGGGAGGAATTGATTTCGGTAATTTTCGTTGTGCGCATCGTGTTTAACGGGAATTTCTGGTTAAGAAACAAAGTCAGACTGCTTAAATTCGTCTAATGGTCCATTGCATGGGTGCAGAAAGGGCATTTCTTGGTTGCGGTGTCTCAAAATCGTCTCTGCTAATTCATATTTTATTGAGGAAACTAACGAGTGATCCTTATATCGAATATGGAGTTGGCAGAGGGGTGATATTTCCGGAAGTGACTGCTTGTCACTTCCGGCACGGCGTCGCGGGGTGAGTGACGGGTCTCGGGCCAAAGATCCCCGCTCGGATTTCCAGGTTCTGCAAAGGCCGAGTTACCGGCACGATGGCCTATCGGCCCCCGGGCGCCAAGTCGTACGCCTTTATTTCCGGCCTTCTTACGCGCCAACGCCGCCAAGAGCCAGGATTGGTGTGCGGCAACAGAAGCGCAGTCGTCGCGCCGGCAGTTCGACGTGAAGTTTATGTCGGGATCCGGCGAGTAACGTTCGAAGTCGGGGCCCCCGTCTAATGTTGGCGTTGTTTACGGGCTACCGCCGTCGGAAATCGTGCACGCAGCCAACGTTGTCACATTTACCACCGTCGGTCACTACACGGAGTTAAAACTTTGTGCATGGGACCCGAAGTTGAGGTCATATGGGTCTCTGAAGTTTTCTGATCACGCATCCGAAAACTTGAGGTCGAGCTACCGAAGTTCGGGTCAGACATCGAGGCACTTCAGTATGTACCGGAGTACTTCAGATGTGTGACCCGAACCCTTCGGTATATATCGAAGTACTTCAGATGTCGGACCCGAACTTCGGCAGCTCGACCTCATATTTTAGATACGTGATCCGAAAACTTCAGACATCCATATGACCTCAACTTCGGGTCCCACGCACGAAGTTTTCTTCTGCGTGTACATTAAATGTTTCCAAAATGCTATGAAAAGAATGATTTACACAACGGCGAGTTCTAAAATCAGAGAGATAAAATTATTTAAAGCTACAGGGTCGTCAATAAATCGACATTCCCTGATTTCTCTTTGACTTTTTTTGCTTATCCCAATATCTAAAATTTTCTGGTTCTCGACTTTTCTTAACCATCGATCAAAAATCCACCCATTTTTTCTTTAAACAAATACACTGACTTTTGCTAAATTATGGACACAATTTCCATTTTAAGAGATCAAATTATGGAAAATCGCATTTAGTAGCTGGTTAAAGGATGACAAGCCTTAAAAATGACCAGCGGTAATAAACAATTGGCAGATCAGAGGTATGTTTTAGTAATACGTAGATGTAATAGAATTTCCCGGACTTCCCTCGGTCGCCGCAATTCCCAAGTTTTCCCTGATTTTCCCGGTTTTCCAGACTGCCAGCGATCCTGGACTAATCCGAGATAGCCAGACGGTCTCATTTCGTCTCGATTATTAAGGTGTTCGTTGCAAACACCCTGTTTATCGATCCTTCTCCATAAATTCAAATGACACCTCAATCGATGTATCGCACAGCACGCTACGCCACTGGTCTGCAGAAACGAAACTCAGTGAAACCTATCCAGCGCTCTTGATCACCCTCCCAACGACTAGTTTCGGGTCCCGAAGCCGATTGGATAGCGGCTTTCTAAATCTGCCGTGCTGAGGAAAAACGCCGTATTAGCATTTGAGAGTTGCCAAATTTCCTCAAAGAAAATGTTCATTTCCAAGGAAAGTTACCGACATTTTCCTTTGAAATTTTCCGGAAATTTGGGTGGAAACACGCTGACAAATTAGCGCAAAAATTAAGAGAAAAATATTCATAAGTTCGGCAGGAATGTCTTGTTTTAGCGTAGGAAATTTGGCAACGCCTGACGGTTCATACGGCGTTTTTCCTTAGCACAGTACAAATGGACCGCGATTTTCTATCTCATCGAAAAGCGGGCTGCGATTAGCCTTGGTCCTTTCCGAACGGATGCCCAGGAGGTCCTGTTCCCTGCCCGAGTAGTCCACGTGTCTTTCGCTTCGAATTGGGCACACAGCCCCCGATTGGTACTCACCCGAGGGATTTTCCATCGCTCGGTCGACGAATTCACAGCACGAATCGGCAACACCGAACGCTCCAGGCCATTCTTTCGCCGGTTCGTGCTATCGATAGCCGACCTATATTTCCCGCTAATGACGGACCGAGATCCCGTCGATTTAAAAGAAGTTTTCACCATTCGACGCTCGAGCGGGCTGATTTTTGAAATTCATAGACAAAGCGATCGACTAAGCAGGCATAGGGAGTACGGAGCGATCCTATTTCTTGAAATGGGTGGTTCCTCTGGACTAAGAGAGAAAATTCTAGACTAACTAAAGTGTCTCTCGTGGGTTGCCGTTAGTTAGTCTATTACCTACATCCTTTGTCCATTACAACCACCCGCTTCCACCAATAGGATCTCTCCATATACTTTTGGTTTTCTTTGTCTATGGCTTTGTCTATCAATTTCAAGAATCAGTCCGCAGGTCTCCGTTCTTCAAAAACAGGGTGCCCGGCTCAGAAGCGGACCTGGCAATTTGACAACACCGGGAATCCTCCCTTTAAACTTATGTTAAATAATCGATTCTTGTTGGAGCACCTTGCCCCTCCCAGAATCGCTATATTTCCATAGGTTTCAATGGAGGAAAAACAATAATCAGATCCGCCGATGGTGCCGCTGTACCGAGGTTACATCCAGGATCGAACCTAAGTCACGTTGGTGATAGTCAGATGCGCTACCCACTCGCAGTCGCAAATCGAAATCTTTGATCAGTGATCACGGGGGGAAAAAAAAAGAGTGCATAAGTTCGGCAGGACACTTTTTTCGTGATCTGATGTTTCACAGGAGCTTACGGTTTTGGTTGATTTAACACAAAAGTGTGTTGAGCGATCAAGTCCTTTGGGCTGACCTGACACATGGAAAAGTAACACAAAGTAACACAGAAAGACGCCAAGAACGGACATTCTCAACCGTGTAGAGCGTTAAATGTAATTTAGAAGTGGCCCCTTAGAACAAATGTAATTTTACCTAATTCGATGCACGAAGAATCCAGTAATTTCACTCTCACTGGAAAAAAACACATTGGATCTAGAGTTCAGACTCTTGAAAACATTGACAAGAAAAAATATTCTTGATTCAATCAGATTTAAGCTTAAATTCAAAGGAAATCCGCTCAAACTAAGAGGCTTGGTTCTTGATTTAAACTAGATTCTGATTGACTCAAGAGTATTTTTTCTTGTCGATGTTTTCAAGAGTCTGGACTCTAGATCCAATGTGTTTTTTTTTTCCCAGTGTTTCCTAGCTCTCTTTAATTTCTTAAGAAGAAGCATCTGATATCTTTTTCATGCTCTGTCTGAAGATCTCCCGGTGCTCATTCGGAAATTTCAAACCGCAAGACTGACCTAAACCTAAAGTTGAGCATGATGTATACAGTTATTGACTTCCTGCTTCGGCAAACGCACTGTTGACACCAAAATCGTTGATACCTTTCCACGACGACGCGACGCGCCAGAGCGATTGCCATTGCCAAGGAATCCTCGTGAAAAATGACGTCCGACTCGGTGGCTGGAGACCGAGTATCATTCCTCGATCGAGTGCCAAGCGTCTTCGCCTTTCGCGACTCCGCAACGAGACCTACCGGGCGACCGGGCGCGGTGATTAGTCGCAAACGATACCGGCTCCGGTCATCAGTCGCCTCGCCGAAGCAATTCTGCATACCCATCGCGCTGCTGCACTGATCCAGGATATAGTCTCATGACCCACGAAACCGGTGATTTTATTTAACTAACCTCGTTACCTTCTTTGCGGTCACTCATTTGTCTGCCATAAGGCCCTCTGAGAATGAACCTGTTGCACGGAGAAAAAAACTTCGTGGATGGGACCTGAAGTTGAGGTCAAATGGATCTCTGAAGTTTTCTGATCACGTACCTTTAAACTTGAGGTCCAGCTGCCGAAGTTCGGGTCAGACAACTAAAGTATACTTCGATACATATCGGGTTCGGGTCACTCATCTGAAGTACTCCGGTACATACCGAATTGCCTCGATGCCTGACCCGAACTTCGGCAGCTCGACCTCAAGTTTTCGGATGCGTGATCAGAAAACTTCAGAGATCCATATGACCTCAACTTCGGGTCCCATACACGAAGTTTTTTTCTCCGTGTAATTGTACACCTGTGCCGTGGTATTGTTTTTGAAGCAGGAAGCTTAAAAAACGTAAATTTCTAACGCAGATTGTGAAGACAGGAGTGTATTTCAGACTTTCCCCGTACACTCGTCGTAATTTTTTGAACCATTTTCAATGAGGTATTCTCTTTTTTTCACTTTAGCTGATTTGCAACATGCCCATTAAATGAACGCAGCCCTACGTTGCAAAATCAAGGATTGTGCTACTATGTAAGACGTTAGAAAGCGAGGACCCTGATCACGGTCAACATACCGGAACACGGGCGCTGATTTTCCGCAAATTAAAAACACGCGTGCTATATAATAGAAGGGGCTTACGACGAAAGCTTGTTAGTCATTATGTTGGCTGTCACCGCGTCGGCGTCGGCGTCGGGCACGCTACCTTTGGGCGCATTTTTTTGTTATTCCGCCGTCTCTTTCACCGGCGCGGCGTGCGATCTATCAGTCGTCTGGTCGCGCGACGCCGCGGCGAGCCGTTTCGCGCGCGAAAAGAAGTAGAATCCCATGAGAATGATCACTCACTGCCAACAACTTGGCAACTTCGAGGGCATAGTTGCCGGTTTGTTCGATGAAACTACCATAGATCAAATTACAGTGTACGGGGAAAAGAGGTAATTATCGATCGATGTGGCAAGCATGCCGGCTCGATACCGGCTCTGCACCTGGCGCCAGCCTCCTGACTCCTGGTCCAGTTTTGGAATTCGTTTTCCATTTCTGGCGCGACTGCTCGAGGAAAAGCGGGGAAACCATTGTGTCGCAACTTTTCCCGGTCGGACGCATCAGCGTGAGGTGAATCGGGAGGCGCTAAAATGTCGCTAGAAAACGAATCTAATCGAAAGTTCTGTTCGCGATTTAAAAACCGTCTCGGAGCCGGAGAACACGGAACGGAATGGGAAGATGAAGAATCCAATAGTTTAAGTGATTTTCTCTACCTTTCTTTACAACGAAGAGTGACCCAGAGACGAAGAAAGACTCACCACTAATCTTTTAGCGACAGGCGGAAACGTTTACTTTCTGGGTTTCAATATTAACTAACACACGATAAAATTTCTTCTAAGAAACGTCCCCCAAATCCATACGGGACTCGAAGAAACATGAAAATTTTAAGGTGGCTACTGGTACCCTGTCATTCAAATTGTTTACTTATTCGGTACACTTTCCTTGCTTTTTCCTTACTTTCCTGAAAATTCATTTTTTAGCGATTCTCAAAAATCCTTGCTTTCTCCGCACCTTCCACGCATTTTCAGCTGTATTTGGAATGAGGGAAATGAAGAATGAGAATGGAAGAATGAGGGAATGACAAAGGAATAAACTGAAAAACACGAAGAATCAAACCGAGGTATCAATCTTAGGAGATGGAAATCGCATACGGCCAGGGCCTTCATCACGAAAATCTCGGATTTCCGTACCTTTTAACGTAGAATCCGTACATTGTTCATACCTCCGTGCCGACCTTCCGAAATCCGTGCTTTTTCAGTGTATCCGTACTTTTTCTGTTCAGTAGACACCCTGTAAAGGATATTTTGCATGTGAGAGGAGTTTGCGATTTGACTGTTGATTCCTCAGTTAAAATTCGCGAGAAACACGATGGTGCCACTGGTTTTCTCTCAAATCAACCCCCAAGCTCAAAAAAAATCTGAAGTTGAGGCCAAAATGGAGGGGATATCCCGCGCTATCCTGAGAGTCCACCTCGACATCAAGACGATCTCTCCATGCAGAGATAGGGAGCAAATACATAAGCAGAGATGCCGTGTTTTCAGTTTTAGAGTCCCCAAATGAAGTGGCAGACCTGTCAATGTATTTGCTCCTATCTTTGCATGGGGAGATCGTCTTGATGTAGAGGTGGACTCTCAGGATAGTGTGGAATATCCCCCCCATTTTGGCCTCAACTTGAGCGCTTTTTATGAGCTTGGGAGTTGATTTCAAAGAAAACCAGTGGCACCATCGTGTTTCTCGCGTACTTTTACATAAGAATCAATAGTCAAATTGCAAACCCCTCACACATGCAACATCTCCATTTGCCTTTAAGAAACATCCCTTAAATCCAAAGGACGAACATGAAAATTTGCAAAACAAATTTATGTCCGCTCTCCCGACTCCTCGCTCCACTGCGGAGCGGTGGCGGAGTGGCTGGGCGTCGCGACGCGGGTGCGTTGAGCGACGCCTTTCTCCCGGCTCGGGTGACTCATTTGCCGAGGAACAATGCCACCGGATGCTGTCACCGAGTGTCTTGATCATCCCAGAGCCGATTTACAATTAGTCCCGACGCTACTGCTTCACTCGTGGGCTTCATAATGGCACGTCCACGCCGCGCGCCGCACAATGGATCGAGTCAATCGGAGACGCCGGACAAAATTTGGAAACTTTAAACGCATTTAACTCCGTTCATACAAAACTTTGAGGTCTTAAAAGTAGTTCCATTGGTTTCTTCGTGACATTTTCTTTCAGACACATCCGTTAAAATTTAAAATGTGACGAATTAAACATCGAAATTTGTAGTTTTAGTTTTAAAAATTTCAAGTCCGACCTCTCCAATGGGCCTGTTGCAAACTTTTGCTAGAGCAAAACTAAGAGTTGTTTCATATAGATAATGCCTCAAAAATCACGATGAGCGCATCGGCAAACTCTGAAATGCACTCATAACTTCACAATCTGCGTAAGAAATTTGCGGTTTTTTGAGCTTCCCGCTTCAAAAACGATACTACGGCACAGGTGAACATTTTGTAAGAGGAGTCGTTCCATCGTCGGCAATAATCATCAT
>NW_017566832.1:2856072-2886667 GCF_001854935.1 Bemisia tabaci | reverse complement strand
AAAAAAAAAAAAAAAAAAAAAAAAAAAAAAAAAAAAAAAAACACATTGGGTCTAGAGTCCAGACTCTTGAAAACATTGACAAGAAAAAATGCTCTTGATTCAATCGGATTTTTGCTTGAATCAAAACGAAATCCACTTAAATTAAAAGGCTTGGTTCTTGATTTAAGCTACATTCTGATTGAATCATGAGTACTTTTTCTTGTCGATGTTTTTAAGAGTCTGGACTTTAGATCCAATGTGTTTTTTTCCAGTGTATCTGCAGATCTCCCGGTGCTCATTTGGTAAAACCTTCGGAAATTTCAAACCGCATGACTGACCTAAACCTAAAGTTGAGCATGATGTAGCATGATGTGAGTTGAGCATGTACAGTTGTTGACTTCCTGCTTCGCCCGACGCGTTGTTGACACCAAAATCGTTGATACCTTTCCACGACGACGCGACGCGCCAGAGCGATTGCCATTGCTAAGGAATCCTCGTGAAAAATGACGTCCGACTCGGCGGCTGGAGACCGAGTATCATTCCTCGATCGAGTGCCAAGCGTCTTCGCCTTTCGCGACTCCGCAACGAGACCTACCGGGCGACCGGGCGCGGTGATTAGTCGCAAACGATACCGGCTCCGGTCATCAGTCGCCTCGCCGAAGCAATTCCGCATACCCATCCCGCTTCTGCACTGATCCAGGATACGGTCTCATGACCCACGAAACCGGCGATTTTAATTAACTAACCTCGTTACCTTCTTTGCGGTCACTCGTGTGTCTGCCATAAGGCCCTCTGAGAATGAACCTGTTGCAATATTCAGCTGGAGCAAAAAAATAGTTGTTTCTTCCACAAAAAAGCTCAAATATCACGAGCACATCGGATAAGGCTGAAATACACTCAGAGACAAGAGAACCTCCATTGCTATCTTGCCAATGGTGGAAGCAGAGACAAGAGACCCTCTACTCGTAACTCGGCTATGGTGGAAGCTTTTACTTTCAAGACATCAACATTAAACTGTTGACTTACCTACATGGTTGATGTTCAACAACGTGTTGGCAGTTTCGTTTTGCAAATAAGCCAAAACAAGCCGTAGTTTGGGAAACTTGTTGGGCTCATGACGTCGCCCGAAGCTCATCATCCACCATGCAGGTAGGTCAACAGCCGAAAAAAGAGTGATGACTGTTGCTCCCTTATAATTGTCCATAAGAAAGTGTTGAATCCCCGAAAGTAAAAGCTTCCACCTGTCGCCAAGAGGCCAGTGGAGGGTCAGTTGTATCTGAATACTCGTATGAGTTTTCGAAGTTTCTCGCTTCAAAAACGACACTACAGCAAAGGTGTTCGTAAGAGGAGTAAGCATCGTGGTTTTAACACTACACTAACATCGGCGGTCTTGGGCACTAACATCGTGAGGAATAACTCTTCTTTTAACTCTGGCTGAAGTTTGCAACAGGCCCATGAATCGGGCGAAGCCTAATGTTGCAAAATTCAAGGATCGTGCCACTATGTAAGATGTTAAGCCCGTACCAGACGATCAAAGAAGAGGCTTCAAAGAGACTCACCGATTGCCCCGACTTAAACCGCTGGCCAATGAGAGAGCCAGGAAAGGCATCGATGAACCTCTTTGAAGCCTCTACTCTGATCGTCTGATACGGGCTTCAGAGAGTGGGTACCCTGATCACGGTCAACATACCGGAACACGCCCGCTGATTTTCCGCAAATTAAAAACACGCGTGCTACAAAATAGAGACGGCTTACGACGAAAGCTTGTTAGTCATTGTGTCGGCTGTCACCGCGTCGGCGTCGGGCACGCTACCTTTGGGCGCATTTTTTCGTTATTCCGCCGTCTCTTTCACCGGCGCGGCGTGCGATCTGTGTCGTCTGGTCGCGCGACGCCGCGGCGTGCCATTTCGCGCGCGAAAACAAGTAGAATCCCATGAGAATTATCACTAACTGCCAACGACTCGGCAACGCCGGGGGCAAAGTTGCCGGTTTATTCGATGAAACTACCGTATTTCAAAATACAGTGTACGGGGAAAAGAGGTAATTATCGATCGATGTGGCAAGCATGCCGGCTCGATACCGGCTCTGCACCTGGCGCCAGCGTCCTGACTCCTGGTCCAGTTTTGGAATTCGTTTTCCATTTCTGGCGCGACTGCTCGAGGAAAAGCGAGGAAACCATTGTGTCGCAACTTTTCCCGGTCGGACGCATCAGCGTGAGGTGAATCGGGAGGCGCTAAAATGTCGCTGGAAAACGAATCTAATCGAAAGTTCTGTTCGCGATTAAAAAACCGATCTGGAGCCTGAGAACACGGAACAGAATGGGAAGATGAAGAGTCCAATAGTTTAAGTGATTTTCTCTACCTTTCTTTTCTTTGAAACGAAGAGTGACCCAGGGACGAAGAAAGACTCCACTAATCTTTTAGCGACAGGCGGAAACGTTTACTTTCTGGGTTTCAATATTAACTAACACACGATAAAGTTTCCTCTAAGGAACGTCCCCCAAAGCCATAGGAGACGCGAGGCAACATGAAAATTTCAGGGTAGTTACTGATACCCTGTGTCCCTGTCATTCAAATTCTTCATTTTTTCAGTGCCTTTTCCTTACATTCCTAGGAATTCATATTCTTTGACGAATCTCAAAAATCCTTGATTTTTCCTTACTTTTTCCGCACCTTACACGCATTTTTAATTGTAGGTATTTCGATTGGGAGAGTGGTATGGTGGAATGACCAAGGAATAAACCGAAATACACGACAAATCGAATTGGGAATTTATTACATGGAAATCGCATACGGCCAGGGCTACTTTTAAGCCTTCATCACGAAAATCTCGAATCTCCGTACCTCTTAACGTAAAGCCCGCACCTTTTCCGTACCTCCGTACCGACCTTCCGAAATCCGTGTTTTATCGGTGTATTCAAACTTTTTCCCTTCAGTAAACACCCTGTAACTTGCCTTTAAGAAACGTTCCTCAATTACAAGGGAGACGCGACGAACATGAAAATTTGCAATTCAAGTAAAAAATTTATGTCCGCTCTCCCGACTCTCGCTCCGCTGCGAAGCGGTGGCGGAGTGGCTGGGCGTCGAACTTTTGAGAAACCACGCGGATAAAGATTCCTGTGGAGTAGTGTCGGCGCGACGAGCTGGCTTCACGCGAAATGCGTCGACGAAAGTCTGCGGAACCGTAGCTTTAAAATTTAAAATGTGACGAATTAAACATCGAAATTTGTAGTTTTAGTTTTACAAATTTCAAGTCCGACCTCTCCAATTGACTCGATCCATTGTGCGCCGCTCCAAGCTCGAACGCATCGGCTCGCGTGCGCTGAGGATTTCCGATTCTCCCCGAGAGAGCTCCTAAGAATAAAGCCGCGAGGGACACCCATAGACTGCTGTCCTTAGGAAAACCACCGTAACTCCATTCTACATTTCTACAGATTTTTACCGAAAAAAAGTTGTACTGCGGAATACCAACGATTATTTATCTTTCTTGGTTCTCAAACAACAGTGGCACACCACTGTGAATTCAAATTTTCAAAATGAAGCCTTAGTGATCAGGTTTCCTTGTAAAAGAACAGTATGTGCGGAAGAATAATGCGAAGTGTTGATTGGAGCTACGGCGTTTTTGCTGCGGACGGTAGCATACTGCCGTGCTAAGGAAGAAGCCCGTATGAGCATTCAAGAGTTGTCAAGTTTCCCCCGAATAAAACACGTACTTTTGAAGAAAAGTATGCATATTTTTCCTTTAAATTTTCGGATAGTTTAGATTATATTGCAAAACAATGATCTGAGGATTGGAAAATTGTCAAAAATGTTCAGAGCTTTCCCAGTAAATTCGTTTTTTACTGTAGGAAATGTGGCAACACCTGAATGCTCATACGGCGTTCTTCCCTAGCATAACAGCATAGAGTACATACAGTCGTAATATAATGAAGTGAGCTGGGTCAATGTTCTGATGATCGATGAGTTCCGAGCCCAGTGTACTTACGGCAAGATTCGGTCACCTTTTCAATCCAAATGGGCGATGTATAATACGTAATAATTGAAACCTCTTTTTTTACAGACGATGGCCGGATATTCGTGTATCGAAAACCATCGATAATGTATCGAAATGGTGACCCAGCACGGCACAGGAGTTAGGAAATTCAGTGAGTAACAAAATGCAGGAAGAGATACTGAGCCTTATTGGATCATATGGGACACCGAACTTTATCGGGTCACGTAACCAAAGGTTTTGGTACCAAAAACGAACCATCTGTTGCTATGACCGAAAGCCTTGGTTACCTGGACTGATAACATGAGTTGTCCAATATGGGCAATATGGACAAAATTTCAGTTAATGTTACTTAATTTTTTCCCCCTCAATGACCGCGGTTCAGACCAGTTTCCTTCTTTATCATCTTTTACTTTTGACTGCGTTATAACCCCTGATTGTCTAGCCATTAATTTATTTATCAGGCACGTTTCGGAAATAAAATTGATAAAAACTGATGAAATCGATCAAATTGTTAGATCGATAAAATGTATGTGTATCCTAACGGACAGTCATCCAAAGTTAAAACATACATAAAACAAATTCATTCATCGTGTAGGGATGAGAGCCAGCTCTGTGCCCATCTCTTGGGCGGTCGTCCAGGCATCCTTTTTTCTGGTGGCCGTCCAACCATATAATTTTTTGTTAGCCTCTCATCCTCTATCCTATCTACATGCTCAAACCAATTCATTCTTCTATCGTGGGCTCATTTAACTAGTTTAACTACATCCCACACCTGGAGCTCATCGCGAATGAATGCATTTCGCTGCCGATCCCACATTGTAAATCCAGCTACTTTTCTTAGAAACTTTATCTCCTCAGTCCGAAACCGTTGCTTAGTGCGCTGCGTTCCCGCACGAGTTTCAGCGGCATACGTTAAAACAGGTCTTGCGATGGTCTTAAAAATTCGAACTTTGCTCTCCTTGTTCATGAACCTGTTCCTCCACACCATTTGGACGAGTTTATGCTGAAAGGAACTATGTTGCATGCAAACCCTATGCACATAGCTCCTTTTAGCATAAATACGTCTGTTTCATTCCAGCGTCCAGCCGTTTTTGCTACTTTATTACTTGGCACTAAACTTCTACGCTCAAGTCTTTCACGCTTGTCAACAAATTGCCGAGATAACGAAATTTCATGACTTGCTCCTTCATGCACCCCTCTAGCTCCAACTTGCACCTTAAGTAGCTTACTGAAGTTTTACTTGCCGATACCTTCAAGGTATACCTTGCAACTGTTGCGAGAAAGGACACGAAGGAAGTCGCGGGCAAAGATATCAGTTCAGACCCCTTGTCTTTAAAAAAAAACCGAAATCAAAGATTTTTAAAAATTGAATTTGAAAAACGCCATGGCAAAAGGAAAAAAAACAATCTGCAGAAAGTGGTGGACAAAATAACAAGAGTATGTAAACTTCAAAGTACATTTGGACAGTTTAATCAAAATTAAAGATATTCAAGAACTTTAAAATTCCAAGAAATTCTGAAGGATATCACAACTCTTGGTGGCTAGGTCGGTCTTGCGGCGCATATTTACGAACTTTTGTATTATTTCCTCTATGCTAATTTTCTGAATTGTTCCCGGAATCTACGAGGCAAGAAAACAAACAATCCGGAGTTAAAACGAGTACAATCTTAGATTTCTAAGAAGCTTCGGTTTTTAACATTTCTGATTTGTTAGCTTGTTATCCTTGCTACATGTACGTATTTTAGTACCTAGTATTACGTTGTAGTAAGTTTCCAACCTCAGAATCTACTTGCGACTGTTGTGTTGCCGTGCAACCCAGAAACGTCGTAACTTCATTCCAGAATTTTCTTTCATTGAGAAAATCTAATCGTTTTTGTCCTTCACTTGCTTCTGTTCAAGATTCGACTGGTATGACACTATCACTCTCATGACATACCAGTCAAATGGACTTTATTCTGCTGTAAGGAACTACCTACTGTTTCTGGCTCATTTAAAAAACAACCTACGTGCCATTATTTTCCCTCTTGAGGAAAGTGTTTCTATGAATGAGCCACAAAGAGCAGTTCCTCGTGGGGAGGTTTAATCCAAATGTAGAGTGGAGATACGCCGTTTTCCCAATAAAGAAAAGCACCTAAGTCCAGAATAGTATGGAAGCCGAAATGGCAACACTCAAAGACGGTTAAATCACTTTCTCAGAACAATACAACACGACATTCCGCGAATAGTTGGAAAATTGCTTTATTAAAGTTATGCTAATGTTTAGAGCGGCGGGCAAGTCCTTGTCTCCCGGACGAAAGAACGTAACTCCAAATCAATGTTGCCAAATTTCCCCTCGCAAATTGTCTATAAATCAAGAGAATCTCGGGCATTTCTAACAGAAAATTTCCCTGATTTTCCTCTTGATTCCCAGCAAAAAACAGAGATATTTTGGATACAAATTGCTCACGTACATTTTTGTAATATAAATTAATGGTTCGAGTCCATTTGGCAACCTTGGAATGGAGTTACGTTCCTTCGGAGCGACGAAGTGTGCACAATCTACAATTTCGTCAGCGCGCCATGTCTCTGGGACTCAGAGGCCGGCGCTTTCCTTTTGTCCTTCTGGCTAATCGTTATGATACCCGGGTCCGAACTGGAGTCGGCTCGGCGAGCGGCGCGGCGACCGGGGCTATAAAGAGCTTTAAAATTACAGAGCAAACATAAACCTCCTGAAAAATGCAAATACGTCCCATTGTTGCGGACACCTCGGCTCCTCGGCAGGGCCGCGCGGCGAATCCTAGATAATACTCCCGCCCTCGGCAAGAACGCCGTATGTCCAATCGCATTATGCCGAATTGCCATCCGTCAAGTATTTACTTTTCCACAAAGTTACAACATTTTTCCGCGGAATTTTCCCTTCCTCGGGAAGAACGCCGTATGTCTAATCGCACAGTGCCGAATTGTCAAGATTCACTTTTCCAAAGAGTTTCAGACATTTTTCCGCGGAATTTTCCCTTCCTCGGGAAGAGCGCTTTAAGTCCAATCGCATATTGTCGAATTGCCAGCCGTCAAAAATTTGCGTTTCCATAGAGTTCCGAACAATTTTCGGCGGAATTTTCGGGTCCAGCAACCGGTCTGGCGATCAGCGAAAAAGTACCAAACTTTCTTCAGATTTTGTGTGCTTTTTACCAAAAAGAAGGGTTACGTGACGCTGGCGCTGGCAAAATTAATTAGGGTTTATTATTAGTTCCGTTTAGCAGAAATACGTCTATTTGACAACGTCCGAGTGATCTTGCGCCGTTTTACCGCAGCACGGCCGGCTAGATCCATATCTATTGCTGGGGGTTACGACCGGCGTAATATCGCATTTTTATTCGCCGTTGCAACACGTCTAATAAGCCTTTCGGTGCTCACCGTCGCATTCCCGGTCCCGGCCGCCCGACTCAGAAAATTACAAGTTAGTCGCGTCGTGAGCCGCGAAAACAAATTCAGATGCTTCGAACGGACGATCGAAGCAATTAGTGGACACTTGCCTCGCGACGACTTTTGAAACTCGGCTCGAATAAAAGCGCCCTCTCCCCTCCCCGTCCGAATTGCCTTCTCTGTGCCGCTTCCTGATTGGTTCATCAGTTTTAGATTATCACCGAGAGCTCCAAAGTTGGCCCGATGTAAACAAACCCGACCGCTGGAGAGGAACACGTATTATCGGCTGAGAAATGAATGATAATCACACTCAAGGGTTATTTTCGGGAAAAAAATTTACATCCAAGTTCGATCCGAACTCAATTCAGAAGTTTGATATTGAAAAATTTCTATCACACCCAAAATCACGTCTACAACTTTGTGAACATTTTTCGCCATTTTGTTTGTTTACATCATCGGGCCAAACTAGGAGCGGAGGGGCTCGGGTTTGTTTACATTGGTCCAACTTTGAGGCTCCATGATAGCCAACCAATCAGAGAGCGGCACACTTGTCTGTAGTAAAAGGATTGAGCTGGCAATACTGTCCCGTAAACAGGTACTCTAGTGTTGGCTGATTGGACGTTTATCAGTCAGATGGGACCAGAGACAGGCGGGAAAGAAGGGGTGTGCTCGTTAGTCGAGGGTCGTAAGAATGCAAGGGAATTATAAAGCGCCAGTGACGTCGGCAGCAACGGATTTCGAGATCGGGATCAGGGTTAGGGTCCAATGCGACCCCCAAATTTTGCCAGAGGGGCCCTAACGAGGCTCTTTCGGTCAAAATTAAAGAGAACGATCGCCTTCTAATACCCTAGCTAGGTGAGGCCCTGGTTTTTTGACGAGGTAATTAAAGTGACCAATTTTTACCGATTTCATAATAAGCTTTATGAGCCCTGCAGAAACCCTGCGCTCCACTTTAGGAAGCAATTAATTGAGGCTCCAGGATGCGGCTATCGGGTGGATCGGCACGGCGGCGTCCCCGACTGTGAGGATGATGGGATGATGCCTGTTGTGTCACCGGTCTGCGGAGGTACTCACAGCTGCGCTGATGCCACATCGCAGGATGGATTATGGACCACTAGACAAAGTGCGAATTTAAGCACTCTGTTACACTTTGTAGAACCAAAATTTCACTTAGAACATGATTCTCTCATTGAAAATTAGTGAAATTGACTCCTAACTAAGATTAAGGTTTTTATTGTACATAGGTTACGGGAAATTTGAATTGCCCGGTCACAAGAAACTCAATACTCTACGTGAGTCAAATCGCGCCTTACAAGGGTTTCGGCATAGGCTTCTCGATCGAGCATTGTGTCTTTCCTATCCTTTATTGTTCAAAGTGTAAACAATTCACTATAGCTGAGCCAAAAAGTCAAATTTGAGGCTACTATAATTTCGTGTCGCAAAGACTGCCACCGCCACGGTAACATTCAGTGTGCGATTTGATTCACGCAGACCCTTGAGTTTTCATGGGCGGGAGGTTTGAACTCACGCGTCAAGAAACATGGAATATCTTGGTTCGGAGTTAGTTTCAGTAATTTTAGTTCCTTGAATCATGTTCTACGTAAAATGTCGGTTGAGAGACATCTAGGTTAGGAGTTAGTTTCAGTAATTTTTGTTCCTTGAATCATGTTCTACATAAAATGTCGGTTGACAAAAATGTATCAGAGTGCTTAATTTTGTACCTTGTCTAGTGGTCCATTGCGGAGACATTCCGTTCTAAAAAATCTGACATTTTTCAACAGCTCGGCGACATGGCAAAGGTACGTTACTGACCAGGGCGACGCTGCATGAGGTGCGGATGATGGGTTGATGCACCATTGCATCGGCGAATCGTGCCGCCACCGCGCGCCGACACCGCCGCCCGCCCGCCGACGCGACCGCCACGCTCAGGACGCCGACGGCCCAGCTAGACGTCTTCCGTCGCGCCCGCTCTGTCACGCCGCCATGATGCCAGACCATGTCGCTCGACGATAGGTCTCGTGTAAACTTCCGTTGGAGCGCAAAGCAAAGTTGCTTCTCCAAGGTGACACGTTTTCTTGGATCTCGACTTCCCTGACTTTCCAGGATTTTTGATCGAGCAAAAATCCGATTGAATCAGTAGTATTTGTTCTTGTAAAATTTTTTTGAGAATCTGGACCCTAGATCCAAGGGACTTTAATCCAGTGGAGGGTTAAGTCAAATTCTTTGAGTTTCCCAATTTTTTCGTCACTTGCCAAAAACTTATAAACCTCTTAAATAAATCATTTTCCTAAATATACAGGGTGATTCAGGGTTGAATGGCCAGACTGCAGGAGCGTGTTCTCTCGGTCAAAAAAAGACTTTTTTGTGGTATAAAGTTTTTTTTTTCTAAAAGTGCCCCAGTCGCAGCTATGACCCACCAATAGTTCGGAAAAATAAATCGTTTTTCCTGAATTTTGGCGACGGCAGTAAACCAGATCTCATGAAATTAAGAACTCCCCGGTACTTCTATGCCCTAGATTCACCTAACTGACGAAAAAAAATCGAAATCTCTATAGAGGCACTGGATGCGAAAAGGGCACTTCTCGGTTGCAGTGTTTCAGAGCCTCCTCTAATATTTCATTCATTGTAAGGAAAGTGAAGGCAGCCATTTCACAAAAAATTCTACAGAATATTCCTTATGATTTGATAATTTTCTATGGAAAGTAATCTGGCAAAATCATCCATCACATTCTTCTCCAAGGGGTTAATTAGCAACAGAGATTCTGAAACAATGCAATCGAGAAGTGCCGTTTTCGCATCCGAAGCCTCAATATAAAGAAGGGGTNTTGGGGGGGGGGGGTTTGGCTCCTGCAGTCTGGCCGTATAACCCTGGATTACCCTATCCAAACAAATCCTCTCTTCGTTCCGTCAAACGTTCGCAAGGGATGGACGAAAAACGGCAACGCCGCTAGGGGGGCAACAAAATTACAATTGACCTAGGCTTACATCACGCGGCGGCGACGCGCGGCACTTGGTCGTATCGAATTTCAACACTTCGCAGCGCGCCGATAAGGATTTAAATCAGGGAGAAAACATCGATATCTCGTTTCACGCGTGGGCAGAGCTTTGGCAGACGGACTCCCGGGTTTCTATGCAAATCCCGGCCGGTGACGCAACCGAGTCGACACGCACAACGTCTGGACCTGACCACGAGCCCGCGCGCCTTGTCTCGAACACGGGCACGCGTCCATTGTGCGCGCGGACAACGCGATAACTCAAACTCGGAATCGATTCCTGCCCGGGACAATTCAATGGTCCATCGCCTTGGATAAGTCGATGAAAGCCTCGTTTTGTAGGATCGGTGGGACGATTTTACTTTTCACGTCGGCGGACGAAGGGTATCGCACGGGTGATCGGAAGACGTCTCGCGACGCGACGGGTAAACCGTGCGTGGGCAAAGGGCTACGACTAGTAGCCTACGAGTAAAGCGTCAACTTGCAGCATCAGTTTGATGCGTGAGTTTGCGTAACAGCAGGCCGATAATTGAAGTTGATAGACGAAGCTATAGACAAAGGAGACAAAAGAGATACGGAGAGATCCTATTGGGGGAAGAAGGTGGTTGCAATGGACAAGGGTCGCAAGTAATAGACGAACTAGCGGAAACCCACGAGAGACCCGACAGTTGGTCTATCATTTGCTCCCTCCGTCTGTAGGAACCACCCATTTCATCAATAGGATCGCTCCATACTCCCTATGTGTTCTTTTCTTTCACTATAGCTTTGTCCATCAATTTCAATAATCAGTCCTCAGACCTCTATGGGTGGCTAAGCCGTCGAAACACGATTTCGACGTACTGCTTAGTGAAATTGACAAAGAATATAACTGAAAAATGGAGTGATCTTAAAGGTTGAAATGCCGCCTCCGCATTGTCAAATTCTTAATGTAGCGATAGGGTAGATCTGTGCAAAGATTTGATTGAATACAGCTCAAAAACTAGTTTTCTCAGCATTCAGGGTCAAAACACAGACCTTTACTACGCTCAATCTCTGTTCCCTGGGGTAAGGATTTGGCGAAACATGGGAGACGACCATTCTTATTTTAGAATGCTTCCAATGGTCATCAAGGCATCAACTTTAGAATTTGTTTAGTTTGGGAAGTGTTTCCAGAAAAAAACTTGTGGCATCATCGTATTTCTCGCAAAAATGAGAAATAAATAGAGAAGAAATGGGACAGTTTTAACCACGCAAGACACTTACGTGAGAGAACCCAAGGACGCTTAGTAGAACAGCTCGTTACATACCTGGAACAAATCAGATCAAGAAAAGTGGATTAGAATTAGGTTAGCTTAGCATAATAACGCTGGGTAAGAGTATATAACACTAGAAAAACGGAAGAAACACAGGCAATGTCTCTATGGGACCTTTCATGGGATTTGTCTCGAGTTCGAATCGCAGGAATGAAACTTCTGGGCTTCTCGTCCATTAATAAAAGAACGAAATTTCTAATTCTTCTTCTCTCTCTCCGCAAGGACTCTCTTTGGTACTGTGATTAGTATTGACCAACTCAACAATTTTCCCGACTTCGCAAGTGAGATTTTCCCCTAAGACTAATTTCATGAAACGTTCCATGAGGACGAGGCCTTACAGTTTGAACGATGTTAAGGACAAAAGGAAGTTGTTATCGTGCTCATCATTTCATGGGAGGCAGAACATTTGTGTATTTTCTGCAGCAATCGCACTAATTTTTACTCTCGGATAATTATGGCATCAACAGGAACTCAAAAAAAACTGTTGACACCAGAGTAGATACTCACCATTATCCTTGATCGAGATTAGGGATTTCAGTGATCGGGCATCAAGTAGACTACATTTTGCAATTAGGGACCACAATTTCTGGTTTACAATTAGTTTTGAAACACTGTATGTACCATTAAATTCCTTATGCACATAGATGGTTTTATAGATGAGCCAAAAGTTGTAGTTCCTGATTGCAAGATGTAACAAGAGTATTGTATGCAAGATGTATTGTACTCCAAATCAACTTAAGGCGAGCGGGTGCACTGAGAAAAAGCTATGGTTTATAAACCTATTAGTGGTAAATATGGAACACCTATAATAGTCGTAAATAAACTAATGATTCTCGGTCTGTGAACCATACTAAGGTCTCTGTACCTAATTAAGGTACAGAGACCATAACTAAGGTATATGTGCTATTATTATATGTAGAGGTACTACTATTAGTGGTGTTCCATATTTACCTCTAATAGGTTTATAAGCCATAGTTTTTTCTCAGTGTGTGACCATTGATCAAGATGAGGGATTTCAGCGATCGGGAATCAAATAGACTATATTTTGCAATTAGAGAATACAATTTTTGGTTTACAATTAGTTTTGAAACAACGTACGAAACCATTAGTTTCCCTGTGCACATACGTGGTTTTATGCATGAGCCAAAAGTTGTAGTTCCTAGTTGCAAAAGCCAAATGAGTGGCTTGGAGGACAATGCGCATAAGTGCAGTTTTAGCTATTGCGAGAAATACGTGTTTAAAGTTTTCAAATTACATGGATATTTATGGCGGAGAGAAAGTTCAAACTGACTTTATGATAATCAAAAAGTGGAATTTGGGAGCGGATTTTTCACAGAATATGCGTTAAGACAAGTTTTACTTGAAAACATGATACGAAAACTACACTTAGGCGCCATTTCCTCCAAGCCCTTCAAATTAACTTGAGGCGAGCGTGCGTGAGTGTGTGCTTGATCCGACGTCCCGGGAGTTTCCCCGAAGCTGAAGACTGAAGAGCCGATCACTTTCACTCGGACGAGGAATCAGGAAACGAGGCGAAACCGAAGCGGGCACGGAAACAATGGAGGCCGCTTGGAGTGTGTTTGTAGGTGATCAATAGAATCTAGATGAAAAATTAAAGTATCATGAAACCCATTAACCTCGACTCGATCCGGAGATCGCGACCGGAGCGCTGCGGAACTTGATGGGAACCCAACGAACGCCGAACCGAACGCAAGCTTTGCGTCATCTCCGTTCGGCATCGGACGCGCATATCTCCAATTAAACCGGTTGCCAAATCCCCAGACGAAATGACTTTGGTTCAGCAGAAAGGAGCCGAATTTTGTACGGAGAGAAAAATTTCCTTGGCGTCAAAATTCCTTGCCTTTTCCATGACAGGGGTCTGCTAAATTTTAAAATGGAGTTTTCCTGATCTTTTCCCAATACCACAGACGAGATTTTCTGCTTTATGGCACGAATAAATTGCAGGGTGTCTAGGTTTTTTTCATTTTGGGAAATCCTTATATTTCCTGATTTATTACTGCTAATTCCTGATTTTATAATATTTCCAAATCCTGATTTTTTGCGGAGAAATCCTGATAGAATCGTGAAAATCCTAATGCTGGACACCCACAACAATACTTTTTCGTGAAAATTGCAAATTTGCTTCGTACAATGGTTTCGTCACACAAATTTGCAGAAAACTTCGCACAACTCTTTTGATGTAAAAAATGTATACAATTATGGGGTATTGCCCGATTTAAATAGGGCAATAGCTGATGTGACTTGGTTCCTTTCTGCTTAACGCGGTCCGATTGTTGTTCAACAATATTCCCTGATTTCTTTGGCTTTCTCATGACTTCTCAAGAACTGGTCACCTTATTTCAAACCTATACTGAGGACAGCTGGTCCTCTGTCGCACTCTGAGAGCCAGGAAACTTATTATATAGTGTTCTACCACGACACATCCTAGATCCCTCGGCAGGCCGATTATTGAAACTGATAGACAAAGCTATAGACAAAGACGACAAAAGGGATTTGGAGGCATCCTATTCGTGGAAGCGGGTGGTGGCAATGGACATAGGAGGCAGGTAATGGACTAACTAACGGCAACCAACGACAAACCTGACAGTTAGTCTATCATTTTCTTCCTTAGTCTATAAGAACCAATCCTGTCGACCAATAGGATCGCTCTATACTCCCTATGTCTTCTTTGTCTATAGTTTTGTCCATCAATTTCAGTAATCAGCCCTCTGTTATCCTAGAGACCCCCGCGTGAGGACACGCTTCGGGACGCGACTTGGCGGCGCGGAGACGTCGAAACCTGTGACTGGTGGAGGAGGGGCGTTGATTTTAATGATTACCATCCGACTGTATGGCTCTTGGACCGCAAATCAGAGCCGATCGGCCTGGAATCACGATCACCCGAGATTTCCACCGATCCCCGATACAGGACCAAGCCGCAGGAAGCCGGGCCTTGCGTCACATTTTCCCGGTTAACCTCTTTCACTGCGCCCCTTCTGACGTCACACAACACTCCCGATCCGATGGCAACTCATGCAACTTGGCAACACTGTCTTTCCTCCCATTTAAATCAAATATTATTAATATCTAAGTCAGGCGAGGTGTCCGACATTACTGACAGTCAATTTTTTCACGTTTCACCTACATTTTCTACAGGCAAGATGCAGGCGTGTTTTTCTCTCTAAAGTTCACAAATTCCAGATTTTGAACTTTCTGAAATTTGGAATAATTATTTTATTGCCTTTTAGAGGTTTTCGAATGAACAATTTCCCGATTCTCCAGATTGAATAGACGATTTGATGGAAGATTTATAACCAAATAATTTCTAGACTCCTCTCTGAATTTTCAAGGATGAGCATAAAACTGTTTGTTTGAAATACATTTTGAATTGAAGAAATGCAAAACAAAGAACTTTGCGGGGCAAAACCGTGAGCCTATCATGACCTTATGCGAGATTCACAAACATAGACACTTCAAACGCAGGGAGAGATGATTCCTGACCGAATTCGACTGGACTACCGCAAGCCGCAACTCTCCGAATCTATACACCACAGTTCTAATTTACTGATTTTCCCGCAACTTTCGGGGTGATTAATGATGCTCTGTTTATTCCCGGGTTTCTCTCTCGGAAGAAAGAGCTACCCAAATCCTCACATGTGAACTGCAATTACAGATCTGTATCTCATTTTAGTGGCCCGAAGGAGTGGACTATGGGGTCAAAAATGAGGTTGCAGATGGGAAATCAATGATTTTCGGATCAGTTCATTCGACCAAATCAACTGGAAGTCGTTAGGTTCCAAAGGCAATCCAGAGAGCTACGAGTGAATTTCAGGTTGGCATGCTTGGCAGTGGCGTGGCGTGAACAATCGATTATCGATATTTCCCCATTTGAAGCTATAGTAAAGAATCGATTATTAAGGTGTTCGTTACGAACACCTTGTTTATCGATTCTTTTTCATAGGTTCAAATAACAGATCAATCGATAAATCGCAAAGCACGCCACGCCACTGATACTCGGAGTGTTGGGGTAAGCGCCTCGTCCTACTACACGAGCATTAAAACGTACTCAAAAGTGGAATCCGCGGATCAATTGAATGTATTTCTATCAATCGGAACTATGTGCATTATGACGTGAGCCCTCTTACGCGTGTATTCTTATGGGTCACAGGGCTCATACCTTAATACACATAGTTCCGTTTGATAGAAATACGTATACAAGTCTCTATTTACCGCTTGTTAAGTGATAAAATTCTAATAATTCACTGGCTGCACACACGGAAATCGCCTTCCGAAATTTTCTCTAGCTTAAAAAAAAAGGAAAAGAAAACACAAATTCTTTGAGCTACTTAGTTGCCGAAAATAGTGTTTCCTCTTGTGCTTTCCAAATGACGTGGTCGGCGTTTGTAAGATACTGCAGCAGGGTGTCTACTAAAACAGGTTAGCCAAAAATCAGTACTTTTTCAGTACATTCCCGAGGAATTCAGTACCTCCTCAACAGAAAAATGCAGTCCTTTTTCAATACCTTCAACTGACGAAATTCGAAAAATTTGAATTTCTTGCTCAAATTGCGACAAAAATAAAAAAAAAAGTCCGGACTTTCTTGCAAAATTTCCGCACTTTTTCAGGACTTCCGGACCGCCCTTGAAAAATCATTACTATATCCGGACTTTCCGGGAATTCCGGACTTGTAGACACCCTGTGCAAGCTTGTTGATAAGAAAACTTGTTTTACACAGACGCACTGGGAAAAAAACACATTGGATCTAAAGTCCAGACTCTTAAAAACGTCGACAAGAAAAAGTACTCTTGATTCAATCAGAATCTAGCTTAAATCAAGAACCGAGCCTCTTAATTTGAGCGGATTTCGTTTTGATTCAAGCAAAAATCCGATTGAATCAAGAGTTTTTTTTCTTGTCAATATTTTTAAGAGTCTGGACTCTAGATCCAATGTGTTTTTTTTTCCAGTGCAGACGAGTATACTAACGTCAAATGGGAGATAAATTAAAATAATAAGTATTTTGTTTCAGACGTGTGACGATGCTACGGGATTATAACTACGATAATTTGACGTATTTCTACCAAACAGACCTATGTGCAGGTGAGAAACATGGGGTGTGATCTAGAAAGCTGCATAAGAAGCAATGTAAAAGTGGGCGTGATTCCTTTCGAAGAATTGGAAAAGCGGGATTTTACATTCTATCAAACAGACCTATGTGGCAACTGAATGCGGAACTCATGAGCCGCGGGCATGGCAAGAGAGCGTTGTGGACAGGGCTCATGAGTTAAAGCGCCCCGACGACGATCTCCCCCTCGCTCGAGTGCTCGATCATTGCCGCTGACGTCACTGGCGCTCTATTATTCTCATTCACTCTTACGGCCAGAGAACTAACGAGCGCACCCCATATTCTCACCTTCACATAGGTCTGTTTGGTAGAAATACGTCCAATTAAAATTATAATTAAGTTAATTTCAAATAAAATTAGTTGTGAAATCGTTCGAATTATACCAATAAAGGAAGTCAGTTTGCAGGAATCGGTTAGTGCTACATTTGCGCATCGGGGGGAGAAGCGTCGCGATGCCGGACGGACGTAGACGTGTCCAGAGTGCGACGTTGCGTTGCGTCGCGACGAGGTTATGGCTCATAATCGACGACGCCGACGACGTAATAGCTGGAATCGTGATGAGAGCCAACGACTCGGGCACTCGCCCAGTAGGCCGCCCTGCCCGGTGCCCGCCTCGATAAATAAGTCATAATATGCCGACTCNCCTGGGCGGGCGAGCGACAATACGTAAAAGCGGTGGCATGGTTTGATTGACAGAGGAGTGGGGAACGGTCAGACGTAGGGGAAAGGTTCAGGCTGAACCGTTCAGCACAGCGCAGCGTAGCGTCAGTCACCGGGTGGGGAAGAGAGTCCGGGAGGGGACACTTCCCCTCGAGTGAAATAGAAAAAGGCAGAATCCTTCGAAGTTTATATTAATGATATGCCGACTCCCTCACGATTGATATTGCAACCACCCCCAGTCCTCTCCCCCTCACACCGCTCCACCACCACGTAATGACGACGCCGACAGCGCAGCATTTATAGACATCTCCACGTTTCCATAATTTGTTCATTTTCCCATTCCCTAAATTTCCCCCACACTGGAAAAAAACACATTGGACCTAAAGTCCAGACTCTTGAAAACATTGACAAATAAAATACTCTTGATTCAATCGGATTTTTGCTTTAATCAAAACGAAATCCGCTTAAATTAAGAGGCTTGGTTCTTGATTTAAGCTAGATTCTGATTGAATCAAGAGTACTTTTTCTTGTCGATGTTTTATTTAAGAGTCTAGACTCTAGATCCAATAAGTTTTTCTCCCATTGCACTTCAATTTCGATTCCCCTGAATTTTCCTTGCTATTTTTTTTTTTTATGTTTTTCTCTAATCGTTAAACTCACGTCTCCTAAACGGAGGTTTTCGTTGGGTTGTGGCTTGGAATGATGGGGATGATTTCCCTTCCGATGAATAATGCAGATTGAAGCACGCGCGAAGCACGGCTATGCACCAACTACACAAATGTGTATCGACCCATTCCACTCGGTGGGAATTAAACGGACCCCTATGGATTAACTCGAAACCTTTTTCAATGGGTGAAGACGATCACCATAGCGACGCAAAGTCATTTGATTGGTTTTTGAAAAGAACGGCGTATCCGCTAGAAGTAACCGAAAACTTTATAAAATATGGCCTCCAACTATGTGAGAGAAACCAGCTTACTGAAGTTATGGACTGTGGAAAATACAAGTTTCCATGAAATAATCCTAAAGTTCATAAATTCATAAATATATTAATATTCATGTAATTCATATTTATTCATAAACAATATATTTCGTCAAATTGGAGGCGTTTTTGCTTTACAAAGACTAGGCAGACAATGAGTTGACTATAAAGCGCATTGATACAACTATTCGTGTTCCGCGGATGTGCGTGTTGCATGCTCATAATTGAAGGCACTTCCGCTTTTCTCACTTACAAACCTGCACACGAGACTCGTCAGTTTGTGGCGGCGTCTAATTAGAGTGCACATACAGTCCTATTAACCTCTATTCTGAGTCTTCATTTAGTCAAAATCGGCTAAAAATATAGGGTTGAAACAGTAATTCTCCGACCATGTATTTCGGAATTTAGTGTTGACCTCAGTTTCAAACACACATAGATCGGTTTTTTGGTCATTGCTCCTGACAGACAGGAATATTAGTCAATATTCTCAATATGATGATAGACACTTGAAAAGCATCTCATCCTTGGTATCTACGAGAATTACTTCCCCTGCACCTTCATAGATGAGGAATGCAGACAGTTTTTAGGCTGTACTGAAAAATCGCGTTTACGAGAATCGTGTTTTACGGACTTACAGCGTCGATATATTCGAATATTGAAGAAAGACGTTCAAAGAACAATTTTGATGATATCGCTGGGTAGTTAGGGGCGTTCACCCTCAAAGAATATTATTCCATCAAAATTCGATTTCGGAAGACTTGGCGGCTACGCACCTCTTCAAGTAACCCGTTCATGCGGACTAAACCAGTGGATATCTCTCAACATCGCTGTGCTTCATCATAATGTAGATAGGTCATTTTGGGCCGGACACGCGTGAGACATGCCATCGCTTGCTTTCGTCACGAGCGCCTTTTTGCCGCGCTAAACGGTAAAACGACGTATGAGCATTCAAACATTGCCAAATTTCCCCTTTTACGAGGTTAATTTGCGAGAAAAATTATCAGTGTCTCTCCTTGAAATTTTCAGAAACATTAAATCAAATTCCAATGAAAATTCGCTGAAATATAGGACGGAAAATATTCGCAAGTTTCCCTGAAAATTCGTGTTTTAACAAAGGAAATTCAACAACGTACGAAGGTTCATAGGGTGTTCATCCTTAGCACGGCAGCGATGCTTGCGCCATGCTGGAGGAACTTTCGGGTCTATCTGCGGAGGGATCGCATCGACGGGTACGGGACAGGACTGTCAAGCTTCGCAGCATGGTGGCAAATGCTCCGCTTATCTCCCTTTCGGAGCGGCTCCAGTTTCGCGAATAAATTATTCCAATTTTCTCCGCTCATGACAGCTGGGATTCGCGCTTGGTCTTGGTAAAAGGTAAAAGGATATAGAGAGCTGAGCTGGCGACTTGATGCGATCTCTGGGCTTCCCGCTTTTATTCGCAGGTTGGAGCTGACCAGAGTCGCTGCGTCGAATACGTTATCGGCGTCCGCAATTTTGCGTTGCGGCACGCGGAGAAATTCGTGCGTTTAACTAGATATACTCAGAGACAGAATGCAGAAATAAGGACTTTTCTGGGAGAATGAGTCAGTTGTGCTGGTGACAGGATTGTGTGTTGATGCTAGATTCTTGTAGATTAGCTGTAAATATTAAGATCTGTCCAAACCGCAACTTTCTATGTTCAATATTAATTTAGATACCGCCCTTTGAAAAGTTGGGTTTTTGACGTCATCCATTCCTTACATTAAATTCCGATTAAATAAGTCGCAGCAGGAATTTCTCGCCGAAACAACAGCAAATCTCCACCATTCAAGGAGTACTCCTACATCGTAAAGATGTCCTTTCGCGTTACAGAGATTCCCGATTGATTCAAACAGAATTTCTGTCGCGGCTTGTGTAACATTTTTCTCAGCGTTCGGTGCAGAGGAAAGGTTTCGGCTCAGTCTAGATTTAATTGGATTGTTTAAAGCACCGACCGATTAACCGATTCAATAAGTGATCGGGGCGCTACGAACGCTCGGTCTCGCCAACAGCGGGTCGATTCTTGAATCGTTATCGAATCATCTTGATCGATAAATAGCATTGCCAAGAAGGGGTTTATCGATCAAGTTCATTCGATAACGATTCAACAATCAAATTGATCGATATATAGCATTATCAAGATAGGGAATCCTCATTCGATAACGATTCAACAATAGAATTGATCGATATACAGCATTGCCAAGATAGGGGTTAATCGATCAAATTCATTCGATAACGATTAAACAATCGACCAGCTGAAGCCGAATCGCAAATGCGCAGCAACCTGCCACGACCCCAAAATCCGCACAATGCGTTTTGCACGTGCGAATCAGCCCCTGACGCAACAGTCACGCCCTGAGTGAAAAACCGCGTACAGATAGGGGGTTTTCGACTCAGGTACGTGGTTTTAGCGATAAACCGCGGCTCCTGGAAACGCGCGAGAGCCCGTTGCGAAACGGCGATTGGCTCGTAAATACCAGCGCCTGCGTGGCTGCCTCGGGGCGGGATCACGAAAAACGGGGAAAATTGTCGGTGGCATGGCGTGCTTTGCGATATATCGATAGTTATGCCATTTAGACCTATGGAAAAGGATCGATGAACAGGTTGTTCGCAGCGAACACCTTAATAATCGATTCTTCGCCACAGGTTTAAATGGCAAAACAATCGATGCATCGCAATTCAGTGCGTTCGAGATAGCGTTCATCCACCGACAAAAGCGCGTAACTCTACCTCGAGGCGTCCGTGATTTCGAGAACGCACGAAAAAGTCGAGTTAGGACCTTTCAAATCAGCGGAGCGACGAGATATCGAAGTTCGAGGGGTCGAACAATGCGTTTCCCTGAGTGCACTTGAGAAAGATGTAAACGGGTTCGATAGATCGAACTTCGATGGGTCGAAAATCGTGACGGCCGCACGATCGTACAAATTGCCCGGCTGTTTAACAGGTTCGATTGTTCCTTTCCACCGGTTCACCTGTGGTCCCGGCTTGAGCAACGCGAGAGCTCGTTTGAAAGGCAAATTTAACGGGCATCGTGCTGACGCGCGCTCGCAATTTAGGGCGGCGCGGCTTCGGAGAGCGGTGGCGATTCTCACGAAAAGGTAGCACTGGATTTTTTTTCGCCTCCACTTGTGCCCATTGTGAATGATCGATTCTCGGCGTGGCAGCCTGAATCGATCGACATTGACTATTTAACATGCACTGGAAAAAAAACACATTGAATCCAGAGTCCAGACTCTTGAAAACATTGACAAGAAAAAATACTCTTGATTCAATCAGATTTAAGCTTAAATCAAGAACCAAGTCTCTTAATTTGAGCGGATTTCGTTTTGATTTAAGCTTAACTCTGATTGAATCAAGAGTCCTTTTTCTAGTCAATGTTTTCAAGAGTCTGGACTCTGGATCCAATGTGTTTTTTTTTCCCAGTGTGGCATTCAGGTAACGTTGCTTGGTGTTAACGAACTCAAAATTTGATCATGGAGTCGACGCGATTGTTAACGTCGTGCTAAGCCAGTAAAACGCAAAAATGGACCCTACGCAAAAATGAGCCCTGCGCATGATGTCAACAAACAGAAAAACATCTACCTCATGAGTAAAATTAAAAAAATCAAGTGTACAGGAGAGGTTTGGGTCACGTATAGTTAGATTAGGTTAGTTTTAGGTCAGGATTATGTACGGTTAGATTATGCAGGGAAAGTTGAAGTTAGGTAGGGTATGGTCGAGGAAAGTTAAGTTCTACAAAAGTCGGTTAGGTCTCGCAAGGTTAAGTTAGGTAAGGTTCAGTTAGGTTAGTTTAGAGTAACTTACACAAGAAAAACAAGACTTGAAATTCGCAAGATGTTATAGAGGGAAATTTTAAGTTTCGTTGACATCGTGATCGTTGACACCGTGATCATCTTTCATAAGAGTCGGAATTGTTTATTTTTGGATGATCATGGCGTCAACGAAAACTTAGAAAAACTGTTAGTTGACACCGTAATCGTTGACACCATGCTACAGAATCGGCATTCAACTGGAGACTTGCTTGGGTCGTAATCGTCGGTAAGTTTTGTCGTCGGTAACATTTTGCAATAAGGAACCACTATCTCCGGCTCTTCCGTATAAAAGCACCTTTCTACATAAGGAAACCAATGGCATACATGTTGTTTCTAAAATGAGCCAGAAATAGTGGTTTCTTACTGCAAAATGTGGTCCGAGTAGCGTTTCCGAATTGAGTATCTCAAGGGGCTCAGGTCAATCGATGGAAAATCACCGCCGTAAAATTAGTGATAAAGCGATAATCTGCTTGGAACTTACGAGAGAGTGGATGGAAGGATGTCTAGGATATCAACTTGTTACATACCTGGAACAATCAAAGCAAACACAAATCGATTAGTACGGATTCATATATTTAGAAGCTAAGCTAACAATAAGAAACCCAGGGTTAAAAGTGTAGTCAAATAGTAATATTCCCTGCCGTTTCTCGAAATTGATTCACTTCTACCTCTTTCCCCCTGGCTTCATCAGAAGAGCTCTTCACAGCGTGTAGACCATTTACTAGATGATAAAAAACTGTTAAATTAGCAGGGCCGGATTAAGGGGGTGGCCACATGGGCCGTGGCCCATGGCGGCAAATCTCAAGGGCGGCAAAAATTTGCAATTTTTTTAAGTGAAGTATAAAAAAAATCGGATTTAGACAAAAAAAAATGACAAACGAGAAAAGGCGACAAAATCTCTCATTTCCTGAGAGTATAGTAATTTCTAATTTTGTCGTCTCTTAGTAATACAAGAAGCAGTGCCTTCGTTAGTCGAGTTAAGAGAGCAACCAAACACGCAATTTGGTCTGGAACGGCGCGACTTAGAGAGAAATGATAACGAAAACTTGAGATGAAAAGGAGAAGCCCTCGGCGCGGCGATCGGCATGTAACACATATTAGCGCCTACAGGACTGCACAACACAGTGCGGTCATTGCGGTCAGGTCAGCGTGAAACGCAAAGCGCCTACAAGACTGCGTGAATACTTCACGCATTGCACCAAAGACAGAGCGGTCAGCGTGAAACGCATAGCGCTTACAAGACTGTCTGAATACTTCACGCTTTGCGCCAAACATGGAAGGCCTTGTCCACACAGAGATAGGTATACGAAACTTAACTTTCGCGCGAAGTTCTGTGAACTTGTGCTAGCAGTGTTGATAGGGCTTTCCCAAAAAATGTGTTCAACCCGAGTAAATGAGTCTTATGCACCTTTCCTCCGCTGGCACGTTCACTTGATGGTTTTTATCGAGTTTCGAAACGAATGAGAAGGGGCGGCAAAATACAGGCGGTCCATGGGCGGCAAGTGAGTGAATTCGGCCCAGTAAATTAGTGCAGTTCACTATCAACTAGAGTGATGTGGTATAACTTAATTTTGTATCCTGATCTTCGGTCAATCGTTAATAAGTCGAGGGATAGGAGTTGTTTTACCTAAAATGGATCCATTTAAACAAAATCAGTCTGAATGTAAGTAATGGTGCCCAATTACCTTAAACGTTTTGTTTCGTGGACAAAAATATAATCTCCATTCCGACTTCAAATTTTGAGAGTATATTTTTTATCAGCCAAGGACACCCATGGTTGTCGACACTGTGATCATCTTTCAGGGATGCCACAAAATTTAGAAAATGAAATTGCCTATCATTCCCCTGATTTTCCTACCACATTTTGGTAAAATTCCCGGAATTCATGGATATGGCAGAGATTTTCAAGACGTGATAGGAAATAGTTTCCACGCAAAATCTGTTGTTCAAATCGTCAAACCCATTCTGAAAAGCAAATGAAGGTGCCCTGACATTTTTCCCCTGACTTTTTAAAAGCCCGTGACATTTCCCGTCTTCTCCTGATCGTGGCGACTCTGTCTAAAGCTAAGGGGGCAGAATTATTTATTTTTGGATGATCATGGTGACAAAAAAACTTAAAAAACTGTTTGCTGACACCACGATCGTTGACACGATGCTATGTAAACTCTAAGCAGGGTTGCCACAGAATTTGGAAAATGAAATTCCCTGACATTTCCCTGATTTCCCTGACACATTTTGGTGAATTTCCCTAACAACTGAAGATCTGACAGATGGTTAAGAAAGCATAATTGAAAATAGTTTTCAGGCAAAATTTCTGGTTCAAAATCTCAAACCCATTCTAGAAAGCAAATGAAGGTGATTTAACAAATTTTCCCTGACATTTTCGTAATTTTCCCTGACATTCCCCGGTTTTCCCGGTATTCCCTGACTGTGGCAGCCCTGTCTAAGGGCGGGGATAAGGGGGAGTGGAAGTGGAGGGCGCGCGCGGTGCGGTGGCGTGTGCACGCAAGGGAACCGGGGTGTAAAGCTGCGGCAGGTGTGAAAAGTTCACCGCGGTCGGCACTCGCCGCGACTGGCCGGGAAACCGGTTTCCAGGCTGGACGCCGCGCCGCGCCATGCGACGCCGGCCGCTGCCACCGCGGCCGCGCCGACAGCCTTCAAGTGGGCGTCCAGCCTCAGCGAGGGGGGTCATCGCGCGTCGGCCGGGCGGCCGCCGGACCGCTCCACAGTGCAGAATCCCATGGACAAAAATCCAAAATTGACTATTCAATTTTCCTGATATACTTAGGATATTCGTGATATGGCAATTTTTCTGACACGGGGGTATACTTTGGATTCTAATTTTCTCCAAAAACCCGTTTAAATAAAGGCTTGAAGTGGAGGTTAATTCGATCGAACACTGGGGAAAAAAAAAAAAAAAAAAAAAANACTCTTGATTCAATCGGATTTTTGCTTGAATCAAAACTAAATCCGCTTAAATTAAGAGGCTTGGTTCTTGATTTAAGCTAGATTCTGGTTGAATCAAGAGTACTTTTTCTTGTCGATGTTTTTAAGAGTCTGGACTCTAGATCCAATATGTTTTTTTCCAGTGAAAAGAAATTGTCCCATAAGAAATACACAGTATTTTAGTTGTCAACTTTAGATACACTTTTCTCGAAAACTAGGGATGTCCCCCTAGGTGGTTAACATTTTCTCATTCCTTGGACTCTCGACTTCAATCCTGCAAAATGACTTTTGCGACTTTTTGCGCCTATCAGAGACGTTTGCATTTAAAAATTGGTTAAAATCAAGTCAAACAGCATTTTTAGTCGCAATAAATTGAGTGTCATACACTGGAAAAAAAAAAAAACACATTGGATCGAGAGTTCAGACTCTTAAAAAAGTCGACAAGAAAAAGTACTCTTGATTCAATCAGAATCTAGCTTAAATCAAGAACCAAGCCTCTTAATTTAAGCGGATTTCGTTTTGATTCAAGCAAAAATCCGATTGAATCAAGAGTATTTTTTCTTGTCGATGTTTTCAAGAGTCTGGACTCTAGATCCAATGTGTTTTTTTTTTCCAGTGCAACTTCTAAATACGTGTACTAAGCGCACAGCCAATTTTGACGTATTGTGAAGAGTCTGGACTTTAGATCCAATGTGTTTTTTTTTTCCAGTGCAACTTCTAAATACGTGTATTGAGCGCACAGCCAATTCTGACGTATTGTGAAAGACCCTATTGTGACCTGTTCCCTTCTCAGACGCTGGGAAAGTAAAAATTCGCTAAACAAAGATCCAGCGGGGCTTAATTGAATATCTCGTGCCTTTCTTGGTTCTGCATGTCTATTTTTACAGTGGGGAACTTCAAGTTTCAAATTAAGGGAGGCAAAAAGTTTCAGTATTGTGGTTGTGACATTGGGTTCATCGCAGGATAGTGGGGTTGTATTCCTTTTGGCTGATAACTGGTGGTCTTCTCCCTTCCAAATGATATTCACGAATCCACGGAAACGAGAAGATGCCGAAGACCTTAATCACAGTGGTGATTCGTCACGTCATCCTAACGTAATCTGCCTGCGGTTATATCAATATATTTACTCTTGCACAACTCACCCACTAACACATCCTCGCTGTCATACACACAAACGCACGGCACCGATGCGCGACGAATATGACTCATGCGTCCGACTTAAAAGCATTACTTTTCGCTCTTGCCAACGTTGTCGGATACTCCGCTGTTCAATTAAGGTGATTCGATGGACGCCATATATTGTGTCAGAACGGCATGCGATATATCGCATCAATTGGTTCCATTTTTTCAGCTACTCGTCATTTTTCTCAAATTTTGGGATCACAATTCTGTTGTCAGGAGATTAAAGCACTCACTTACCAATGTAAACAAAGAAAGTCAACGTCATAAAGGCGTGGTTTTTTTAGAGAGAAAATATCGCATTCGAGTGCAGATTCGATATCAGTATCGAATGCGATGTTTTCTCTCCAAAAAACCTCGCCTTTATTACACTGAATTTGTTTGTAAAAATTGGTAAGTGAGTGCTTTAGTCTCCTGACAACAGAATTGCGATCTCAAAATTGGAGAAAAAATGACGAGTAGCTGAAAAAATAGAACCAATTGATGCGATATATCGCATGCCGTTCTGACACAAAATATGGCGTCCATCGAATCACCTTAAGAAGCCTTGCAGCGCAACGGTGCTAGAATGTGTCGCTCTCCAGATAAGAAAACGCAAGTCCATGCCAAGATGGCAAGATTGAATCGAACATATCATTTTTACAGGTAGCAGTGGCGAGGTATGAATAATCGATTTTTGATAATTCCCCATTCGAAGCTATGGCGAAGAATCGATTATTAAGAACTTCATTGCGAACACCCTCTTCCTCAATGTTTTTCCATAGGTTTAAATGGCAGATCAATCGAAACATCGCAAAGCACGCCACGCCGCTGACAGGAAGATGACTGGACATACTCGTCAAAATTTTACAAATTGTTGTATGCAGTCGGAGGAAAAATTAGCATACTTTTCAGGGAAACATTCCCCGGCAGTTTCCTAGTAAAAATGAAATTAGCGAGAGGAAATGTTGCAACGTTGCGGTACCGTCCTTCCGTTTCAGAGACGATGGTTTGTGCAATACCGCGATTTTCTTCGTTTTCCACGAATCCGCATTAATTACGTGTGTTAAAATGAGATAAAAAGAAGAAAGGGGGGAGGGGAATCGTTGATACACGATCGGAAATGTTGCATCAAGTTAAACATAGTATCGATTGGGTTTCATCAGAAGTCCCCTCGCACTGCTGTGATACACTCAGTCTTTTAAGACTTTTTGCCACCTCTGTATCCTGGCGTTGCTGGCAACTCTAAATCGTCCATGTATTCATGGAGAACTTCAGTATATCTATCCTGGTTGGAAGAAACAAACTGATAATATTTCGACCCTTAAATTGTATAGTATGTTATGATCATGACGCCACGATATGCAAAAAATGTGCTATAGAACGATTGAAATCGTGCAGATAAATGATTGGAAATAGTTCGTGAGATTTGAAATTTCTACTTGGGCGAACCGGGATGCAAACACTGAAGAAAATTCCCCTGAGCGCGGGAAATTTGAACATGTGTGAAACGGGCTGAGTAATTTACAGGACAAGAAGTGGATTTCCAACTTTTTTTGCAGTGCCAATGTTGTACTTTTGAGGACTCTACTCATATATCTGTATACCTTGTATGTGCAACACTGCACAAAAGCAAAAAATATTCTGCAATAAAGCAGACGACATTTTGCAAGTGAGAAGAGCTACTTATGGCTCATCCAAAAAAGCACCTTCGCACTTGAGGAAGTGAATGGAACAAACGTCCTTTCTAAAATGCGACAGAAACAGTCGTTCTTTATTGCGAAAAGCACTCCATTATTTCCTTGAAATTTGGCGACTCGGCGAGGGGCCAACAAACCTGATGCAAGCGACCAGCACAGGCACACGGCGACACGTCGTAACATGATCCGCGGTCCGCAAGGCCGAAACAAGTTCGCAGCCCCCCAGCCCCTCCCCCCCCGGCCCCTTCGGACAAGCCCCTCTCGGGTCCGGCAAGGCGACGCTACAGCACACCCTCAAAGTTTACACAGTACCACGACCCGAAGTTCCAGGCCAAATACCGAAAGAATTAGCGAGAGCTGTACTGCCGTGCTAAGGAAGAACGCCGTATGAGCCATTAGGCGTTGCCAAATTTTCGTCAATAAAAACCGAATTTACGGAGAAAATTGTCAATATTTTCCCCCGAATTTTTTAAACAATTTTATACGCAATTTAACCTAAAATATCTCAAGAGTTTAAGGAAAAATATGCAAGACTTTCCTCAAAAATACACTTAATATTTAGGCGAAATTTGGCAACTCTCGAATGTTCATACGGCGTTCTTCCTTAGCACGGCAGCGTGCTACCGTGTGTACCGTCCAGGGACGCCGTACGGATGTTGTCAAAATTATTCCGATACAATTTTTCTAGAGAACTTGATGTCGTCATTCAGTAGTGCGGTAATTCGGGGGAAGAGGGGGTCTGCAGGCAAAATTCCCTGACACAAGAAAAAAAGCCTTCATTAAACAAAATTGACCCAAGGAAATTTAGCAAATTCCACATTTTGGAATGTGTTGATCAAAGATTACGAAAAAAGTCCGAATTGTGTAACTTTATTCCTGTGTGCATCCAAGGGACTCTAGACTGCATTAGAGTCCCTTCATACTGAGAGTAAAGACAACGTGGATCCATTTCTGATTGGTTACCGTATTTTAGGCCTCCACAGTGTCACTCTGTCACAAACGGGAATAAAGCTTACATTTTCACCAGTTGCACGGATTATAATTAACACGGGAAAAAAATTCGTGCGTGGGACCCGAAGCTTAGGTCATATGGATCTCTGAAGTTTTCGGATTGAGCATCTGAACACTTAAGGTCCAGCTGCTGAGGTTTGGATCACACATCTGAAATTTCAGTTCTTACATCTGAAGTATTTCGGTTTTCACAGCCGAAAAACTTCGGTTCTCACAACTTAAGTACCTCAGATGTAAGAACTGAAGTTTCAGATGCGTGATCCGAACCTCAGCAGCTGGACCTTAAATGTTCGGATGCTCAATCCGAAAACTTTTTTTCGAAGTTTTTTTCTCCGTGTAGAATGGACCGAGGAATTACGGGTTCGACAAGGAACAAACGGTCTGAGGGAAGGAACGGAGACAGGAATTTGAGAATGATCCGATCAAAGATTAAGAAAAACGTTAAATTTGTGTGATAGTCTTTGTTCCCGTTTGTGACTCCATGAGGGGGTGTTGTCTTAACTCTCAGTATAAAGGGACTCTAGACTGCATGAGCGTCATTGAATTTCCTCGACTGCCGACGGCGGTGAAGTGGCAACGACCCCGCTTGTGCGACTCATTCGTTAAAATTCTGCATCGATTGAAGACGGAGGAATCGAGGCGGGATCTCCTTCATCAGCATCCGAGCGAGGAGCCCGGCTCGACCAACAGGAATGCAGAATCGCGGACAGGGACCGCGGCTCGAGACGGGAAATTCACCCGCCGCACAGTGGATCCAGTCAATGGAGATGTTGCATGCCTGAGGAATTTGCGATTTGACTGTTGATTCTTGTGTAAAAGTTCGTGAGAAACACGATGGTGCCACTGGTTTTCTCTGAAATCAACTCCCAAGCTCAAAAAAAGCTCTCAAGTTGAGGCCAAAATGGAGGGGATATCCCTTGCTGTCCTGAGAGTCCACCTCTACATCAAGACAAACTCTCCATGCAAAGATAGGGAGCAAATACATTAGCAGGGTTGCCATGATTTCAGTTCAAGAGTCCCCGAATAAGGAGGCAACCCTGACAATGTATTTGCTCCCTATTTTTGCATGGAGAGTTTGTCTTGATGTAAAGGTGGACTCTCAGGATAGCGTGGGAAATCCCCTCCATTTTGGCCTCAAATTGAGAGCTTTTTTTGAGCTTGGGAGATGATTTCAGAGAAAACCAGTCGCACCATCGTGTTTCTCGCGAACTTTTACACATCAATCAACAGTCAAATCGCAAATTCCTTACATTTGCAATATCTCAATTANNTGGGGGGGGGGGGGGGGAGGTGTCCGAGCTTATCCCCAAAAGTCTCCAATTTTGGTGTTTAGTAACTGGTGAACACCCTGACAGTTAAATTTCAATTATATGCTTTTTTTGCCGATTTTCATCAAAATACAAAAGCTTTACATTTACTGCAGCTATTTTACCAGGCTTCCTCCGGTTTTTTTTCTGAAAAAATGAAGGGGAAGGGTCCAAGCCAATCTCACGTAATTCAAAAAGGGGGGGGGGGTCAGAGATATCT